>JBBPUI010000326.1:0-24350 GCA_038094615.1 Heimioporus aff. retisporus
GTGTTGAGGTAGATAATCTTGTAGATGTTGGGAAGATCAGAAACGATGCTATTGATGGACCTCTGGAAGGCAGCCAGTGCATTAGTCAGACTGAAAGGCATAACACACCATTTAAAGGACCTATAGCAAATCCAAAAGGTGGTTTTCCACTTGTCACTTTCAGTGACATGGACAAAATGGTATGCATGGCAAAGATCAATCTTTGTGTAAATGCAGGCTTTTCTAGGAGTGTCCAGGAGGTTGGAGAACAGCAGGGAATAGTGGTTCTTCTTTGTGATCTTGTTTAGTTCTTAGAAGTGGATGCATAGGCAGAGTAAACCATCCTTCTTGTGAACAAAGAGAACAGAAGCATTGTGAGTGGAGTTCAATTGACAAATAAATCCATAGATAAGTTGCTCAACTAGGAAAATGTGGACCATATCAAGCTCTGTGGAAGAAAGGGAATAGATGGTACTGAGAGGAGGTGAGGTGTCTTCAAGATCAATCATCAGATTGGACTTGCAGTACAGTGCCATCTTAGTAGACTTAGCCTTACTGAAGATATCTGCAAAGTCATGGTTGTCCAGAGAAATGCTGAAGAGATCTGGGATGTCCAGTGTGGTGGTAGATATGATGTGCATCTTAGTAGAGTTTAGACCCTTTGGTTGGATATAGATGGTGAACTGTACAGAGCCCTCTAGCTTGCATGCATGCTGATAAGTGGCAGCATTGATGAGAAAGATGTGCAAAGTGGGGAGAGGCAAGTCAGAGGACAGAGAAGAAGGTGGATCACCAGCATCAAGTCCAGTCCCTCTGGTCTTCAAAGGTTGGACATGGCATGTATGGTCAAAGGTCAGGGGTAGAGATAGTGGAGGTTGGATGGGTGAGGACATTGGCTTCAGGTATTGGCCTGCACTCTTGTAAGCCTGGTCCTCATATTCCTGAGGGCAAAGGTCAGACAGAGTGTCAATAACCACAGCAAGCTATTGAGACTGTAAGAGCAAGAGAGTGAGAGAGTGAAGAGAGGAGAAAGAAAGTGCAGATGGGAGGTGAGTAAGTTGATATTCAAAGTGAGGAGAGTCCCCAGTAAATATTACACTTTGCCTGGGTAGGGACAAGCAAAGACTTGGTAGGATCACCTGCACAAGTCAAAGGATTGAGGAACAAAAATTCCAGCTAAATCAACTAGGCAAAGGGATGGTGACAAAGGTTACAAGAACTGTTGTGCTCAGGTATAAGTTGAGAAGTCTTGGAGTCACAGCCAGAGACAAAGGTTCAAGGGGTTTTAAGTTGGGTAGTTAGACTACCAGTGTTCAGGATGTTTGCCTGACAGGCAATCAAGGACAAGGGATGAAGGAGGCAAGGGGCACTATTCCCTTGAGGGCTGAGGACTGAGGCAAGACAAGTGAAGGCAAAAACCCAAGTAGGAATTGCTTAAGGATAATGTACATGACAGCTAGGTATATATACTACTGAGGTAGCTTGAAGGCAGTATCTAGAGGAGTCATCCTGAGTAGTGGTAGGATAGCCACAAGGTTATGAGTCTAGGTATAAATGTGCAGCAAACTGCAATCAGTGAAGCTGTCTGTGATGAAGGGAAAGTAAGTTATAAATAGCATAAGAGTGTGTAAAGGGAAACATATAGGAATATCTAAGAAAAGAGTGATCAGACTTGACTAATCATAGCATGGAAACAAGATCTAAGGAAGGAGAAAGTCCATATTTTCTGGGAAAAAAGGGAAAGTCTATAGATGACAAGGAAAAGGAATAGGGGTTTGCATGGATCATAACATTACCCCCACAGTATGGTGAAATCTCTGAGTTCACCTTAATTGAAGGCATTGCCTTCATTGTTGACATGATTCATGTTGTCAACATTGAAGTCCACATTGTCCCATTCCCAGGCGTCATTGTCATTGGCGGTGGGGGCCAAGGTTTCAGCATCTCCTCAGAAGGGATTCCTGTCAAAGTAGTGGGCACAGCCCCATCTGTGCCCATGTTCAAACCTGCAGCAATCATAGGGTTCATGGTTGTGGTGAGGTGGGTTGCAAGGGTTAATGCCAACATTCCTGATGCATCTTTTACAGGAGCAGAGGGAGGAATAGTGGGAAGGGCAATGACCTGGGGCCCAGTGGTGGCTTGCCTGCAGTCCCAGGTTCGGTGGCTGTGTGTGCAGCATTGGTGACACTAGAGGTGGTGGTCAGGTTTAGTAGCAGCATTGGTATTTCTTTCTTGCTTCCATCCTGTGAAAGTGGGGGTAGTGATCTCAACCAGGGTGTTGATGGAGATGGGGAAGGTAAATGTGCCTTGGGCATTGGTGACCAGGTGTAGGTCCCAGGGGTGAGTGTTGTGGAGGTCAAGGAGAGAAGTAGCCACTTGTAGGGAGGTGGGGGTGTGCACTGGGGTGGGGAGGGGTTTAATGTTCTCCTGGTTGGGGTGTGGGGTAGTGGATTGTCCTCAAAAGGAAGATTTGGAGGTGGTGAGATAGCAGGGAATGGGTGGAAGAAATGCTATGAAGTGGTCCAAAAAATACATGCTCTTTCATTGACACTAAATGCTTTGATGAGCAGGATGAGGATAGGGTAGAGGACTGTGGCAGGAATGAGTTCCTGGACATAGTGTCTGAAACCTAGATGGAACAGTGTGTCAAAAATTGGGGGCCACAATCAGAGATTATTTTGTTATAGAGGTTGAATCATTTGTAAGCTTTGTTGAAGAAGCAGGTGGCAATCCCTTCAGCAGAGGCAGTTTAAATGTAGGGCACAAAATTACCCCCTTTGTAAGCCCATGGTTGATTATGACCAGTAAGAGGTTGAAGCCAATGGACTTGGGGAGGTCTGTGATTAGATTGCAGGATACCTGTTGGAAGGGGTGGGAGGATTTGGAGGGGATAGGGAGTGGTGGTGGGGTTGTGGGATGGGTGTTGGTCTTAACCTATTGGCAGTGTAGACAGCTTTCAAAGTATTTGTGCACAAAGGTGGCTAGTCCAGGCCATCAAAATTTGGTGGAGACAAGCTGGCAGGTTTTTAGGAATCTGGGGTGGCCAGCAAATGCATGGTGATGGCCTCAAGCTACTATGGATCAACAGAGGTTGCCAGTGATCAGCCAGTCTTTAGTAGTCATATCTCTAAAGGAGTCATTCATAAACCTTTGAAAAGTTGTGGGAGAGTTGGTGAGACCAAAGAACATTATTGTCAGTTTGAAGAGTCCTTTGTGGGTGATGAAGGCAGCTTTCCATTGATGTCCATCTGTAATTCAGACATTGTTGTATCCTTACTGGATATCAAATTTCATAAACACCCTGGCATCTTTGAGTTTATCCATGAGGTCCAAGATGAGTGATAGGAGATAGGCATCTTTGATGGTATGCTCATTGACATAGTGATAGTCCTGATAGGGTTGGAGTCCTCCATCTTTTTTCTTGATGAAAAAGAAGGGGGAAGCTTGTAGGGAATTGGAAGGGCAGATTTTTCCTGTCACTAGGTTCTTGGCAAGGAAGTCTTCAGTAGCTTTCCTTTCTTCAGGGTTAAGGGGGTAGATTTTCCCAACTTTAGGGGTAAAGGATTTGTCAAGGTTGATTTCATGATCATTGAATTGGGAGGGAGGAACATGATTGTTGGCTTCTTTGGAGAATATTTCTTTATATTCTTTATATTCTTCAAGGAGATGGTAGTGTCAGTGGGATCAGCTTTCATGGCTATTCTGGTGGTGGTAGTCAGTTTTCTGACCATAGGAGATCCTAATGAGTATTTTTTTGTATCTGTATTGAATGATTCAGTAGATGTTTTGAGTATGATAGGCTTTTTCACAGAAGTGATAGGGGTCCTTGAAGTTGAGGTATTAGCAGAGTTGATCTTTCTTTGAATCATGGTCCATCCAGGTATGATTCATGGGGTGGTGAGAATTCCAAGGGGTGTATAACTCCTTGGTTTGATTGGTGGAGTTGGAATGGTGACTTCTCCAGATGCCTAGCTGATGATGGGGTTGGTGTCTTTCAACCAGGCATGTCTGAGGATTGTGTTTTCCTTTCCACAATGCATTATATGGAATTGCACCCAATGGACAATGTTGTTAAGGTGGATGGGGATTTTGGAGGTGAATTTGATATCCCCATGTTTGTTTCAGGATTGATCCATGTTGTGGATTGTGGGAGTCATTCAAGAAACTTGTTCCTTTTGGCAAAATGTCAATCAATACATGAGATTGATGCTCCAAAGTCAATGAGTGCTTTGATGCCAACATTTGATGATGTGTGCATCATCAAAATGGGAATATAAATAGCATTTTGGACTTTAAAAGTAAATACAGGCATGCATCTAGTTGGAGAGGGGGCTTGTGTTGGTTGAGTCTTCCAATCTAAAAACTCAAGTGGTTTACAGAGTGAAGTGGTGCAGATGATATGAGTGCATTGGGATCAGAAAGAGCAGATGTATTGAGATGAACCTCTGTAAATGTGCAGTTGGAGTCAATGCAGTCTCCAGATTGCATGGAGTTCTGGGGACTACTAACTATTTTTTTGATTCCAAACCTGGAGTAGAGGAGATAACTGTAGCAGCACACTCCTTCACCTTGGAGGCCTTAGAGGTTGACTTAGGGTAGTCCTTTGCATTGTGACCAGGCTGATCCACAGCTTGTTCTTGAAGTGTTGCTGGCACTTTTCTTTAGTCAATTTACTGTTCTTTCCCAAATGCATAGAAGTGTTGGAGATAGCAGGCTTAGTGGAATTGAAGGAGGAGGAAGACACCTTGCCAGAGGCAGAGGAGGTGGATGATCAAGCCAGCTTGGCAGAGAAGAAATGGAAGGAATGATGATTGAATGATTTCTTAGATGAGGAGTTCAAGGCCTTATTCTTGCTGGAGAAGGTCAAGGATGACTTGTCCTTTGAGCAGGCCTGCTCAGACTTCCACTCCCAATGGTGTACATTGATAGTTTGAGTGAGGAAGCAGAGGTTGTTGAGTGTGGTAGGCTTTCCAACATAAGAGATCTTGTCCTTGATTCAGTCAGGAAAACTATTGTAGAAGAAGTGGTGGAGGGCACCATTGCTATATTTGACAAGGATACCAGCAAGGTGGTTGAACTCAACATTATACTTGTTGATCTGACTTCCATCTTTCATCATCAGGTGGTTGAGCTGATGCTCATCTCCAATGGAGTCATGTGGACCAAGGTTGGGACAGAGCTTGCAGATAAAATTGGCATAGTCATTTGTCCACTGGGACATCTTAGGCTTAATCTATAGGATGTCTGGCTCAAACCATTCAAAGGCCATGCTCTTCAGGTAGGACTACACAAATATGACTTTAGTACAGCCTGTAGTAAAAGCCTTAGGGCAGTCCTGGAGGTTCAGCTCATACTGGATAAGGAAGGTGTGCAGTTTGTGGGGGTCTGTCCCATTGAAGCTGTTAGGCTCATGGACTTTGGTCTGAGTGGAGGAGAAAGATTTCAACACTTGCACCTAGGCAAGCATCTGAATGGTTTGTGAAAGTGTAACAAGTGTATTGACAGGAGAAGCTGGAGTGGAGACAGGAGCCAGAGCTAGGGCAGGAGCAGGAGCAGGAGCAGGCATGGGGGGCTGAGCAGGAGAAGGCAAGGGTGGATTGGAGTTGCAGAAGAGATCCTCACCATCATTATTGCTGTCATTTCCACCACTGCCAGGAGAACATGAAAAAGTCTGTGTGGTAGTTGCCAGCATCAGGGCATAGGAGTGGTAGAGGGCTAAAAGCTGGGTAGGTAAAGAAGGCAAAGCTGCAATCTTCTGGAGGAAGGACTTCAACACCACCAGGCATGCTAGAACCTGGTTCAGAGACCTAAGATTTGTGTTGTGTTTGTGAATATGTGTGGATGATACTTTGGAAGGACTTAAGTGATGTGTGTGGGATAGTATGAGTGGGAGTATGTAAATACTGTCAAGTCTGGTCCTTCAGTCTGAAGGTTGGATGTATGCATGAGAGTTCAGTGGTGGTGGCAGAGCAGATGAATGGAGGGGTGAGGATGGTGGCTTCAGGTAATGGCCTGCACCCTTTTACTGACCCTGTTCTTGTATTTTAAAGGACAGAGTCAGACAGAGTTCAACAATAGCAACAAGCTACTAAAGTAGAGAGAACAGAGAGAGAGGAGAGGAGAGGAACATGAGAGAAGAGACAAGGAGGGAATTTAGTTGATTTATGAACTAAGGAGAGTCCTCAGCAAAGTACAAGACTAAATACAATAAAGCAGAGGTAGTGCTATGGAAAGATGGAGTATGGACATGGCAAAGTGTGTAGGGCTCCATACTTGTGACATATCATGCTGGTAATAATAAGAAGGGTGGAGTACTACAAAAGGAAGGCAAAGTGCAATGACAGGGAAGGAGATAGGATACAAGGATTGTACAGTTGCCAGTAACAACAACTGATCATAAAGTACAAGCAGAGAAGGAACAAAAGAGCAGAACAAGAGAATGAGACATCAGACAAAGCAGGGATAAGCAGATGTGTTGCCCAAAAGTAAAAAAGGGTGGCAGATTGGGGTGGATGAAGGTAGACAGGAGAGCAAAGGCACAGGGTGTGACATGCAGGCAGTACAGCAGACCAATGTTGTGCCACTGTCATCACCACCATATGATGACAATGACTTGGATGTGGCACATTTAATGTTGCTGTAGCTTGGCTTAACCCAATTTAGCTTGGCTACTGGCAGCTACATGCATTGCTTGGCTCTAAATGCCTTGGCTTTAGGTAAATGCTGGCTTGGCTCAGCTCCACTACCTGCTATAGCTGGCTCAAAGTCATACTAGGTAGCAGCCCTTCTTTCTTTACAGATGTATTTTTTAAGTGTTTTTAGCACAAAGATTACATGACTACTACTTAAACTATACTAGTCTTGTGACACCTCACTATCCAAACCATGTGCTCTTCATCTCACCATTGTCCATGTGTGATCCTTTTCCACCAATGCACCATGGTGCTACCATGTCATCCTTGTTGTGGTCCTCTACCTTGTCATTGTGGCAATGGCAGCTGCTACACACCCTGCTCATTGTCATCCAATAGTGGTGGTGGTGGATTTTTGATGAATGAGAACAATAGGTCAGTGGTGTCTACATTAGGATCAGGGACTGTGTACCACACCACACACATCATTACAAGTGTTGGCATGGTGGTTGAGTAAAAATTTCATCTCAGCCAGCTCTTGTTCATTATTGAGTACATCATAATGAAACATATCATCTTTTTCAAACCTGGCAAATGTGAATGGAAGTAGCAAAAGGTGAAAGGGAACTCAATACATGGCAATGTATATTTGGATGGGAGGGTTCATGTGTGGGGCTGGAAGAGAAAATAGCAGTGGTTCCAAGCTAAAAAGCAAAAGTTTATCAAAAGGTTCCAAAAAGATCTTGTCAAGTATGAGGATCTCAGCCCCTAAAGAGATAGAGCTCTTTGTATGGCTCAACTCCCTCACATAGCAACTTGCACTGCCTGCCTGCATGAAGTGTGAGTGCCACCACAAAGCAAGTGGCATAATCTTTTTCTATTAAATTGATTGCTTTTGCAAAGCAATTGAACATGGATGTGGAGCAGTTTTTTTGCAGTGACATGTAAAATAGGATGGGACAGTTGTAGATATGTAGCATCTTTTGCCACTTCATTATTCCCACTTTTGGTCCTTGACTTTTGAATTAAGAAAGTCCAGGATGCATGGCCTATGGACCATCTTGCCAGCAATTTGTTACTTACTAGAGCTGGTAATATTCTTGCTTATAACAGTCCATCATATATCCACTGTGAAAAATGTCCCCATGATAATACAAACTTTATCCAGTTCAGCTTGTGGACTACAATGAGAAGCCACACACCCATATGGCCAAAGGCAAGCTGATCAGGAAGATCTATCAGAAGATAAAAGCCCAAAGCCCCAGGATGAAGGTGGGGGGGAGATTGCAAATTGTAATCATGATTGACTAATCTCCAATCTCAGAATTGACAAAAATAGGCCCAGCTTGAATGCCTCCATTGAATGTTGAACAAATGGTACTCAATCTTTGCCAGCACTCTTTCCAGCCACTTGTCCAATACATCCTACTCAACCCACCATCCTACACATCCCCCCTCTCCTCCCTTTTCTTTTCAAGAAGGATCATAAAAACATCCTTACCTTCTTGAAAGAATGCAGGCTATACCAAGGACCTGGCAACTCTTCCAGAAGCAAATCAATAAAGAACTTTTATAGCATTTTTGGACAGAAGGATGTCCAAAGGCATTCCTCAGCTCAACCCTCTGACCCCATTCAAGTGAGTAAATCCTTCTAGTGGCTTTATGTTACTCATCCATGCAAAGACAGTTAAATAATGGCCTGTCACTTGCCTGGGCACAAACTCAGGACCACATCCCTATCAACACTAAAATCCCAGCTGATTTCTGGATTGTACACTCATGGGCCTCAAACATCATGTGGGAATCATTACTTATCTCCACCATAACACTGAAGAGGCATCAACATTTGTGATTGTGCAATCAGAGGTCAATAATTGGATAATTATTGATATCAATAACCCCCATCTGCAAGGACCTTTTGAATTTTCTCAAAAGGCTAAGTGACTCACATGGATCAATTCTTTATTTCCTGGATCAAGTAGACACAGCCATTTTTCACCTCCATGCTGGTGATGTCATGTAGGTCTTTTGTTCTCACAAGTAACAGTTTATTAATCTATCTTGGCATTATGCCTTCAGGCAAACACCACACAGTATATACACCTGTAGTATGGTTTTGCTGTGGTCATTTTTACACTTCATCTTCTTAATCTTGTATATTAAGTTAAAAAATATCATGATGTTACTGGGATGTTTTGTAGAGAGCCAGACACCAAAAAGAAGGGTAATTACCAAAGAAAAATATATCATTCATATGGTACATGGAATTGAACCCATAAACATACAGGAGGTGGCAATATTTGCTACCAACCCCACCCTGCTATTAATTGCTCTCCCACAATCAAATCTGAACCTTCTTGTCTCCAAAAGTAACAAAAAAGTAAGAAACAGAGCACTGAACATGGAAAGGGACTCAGACCTTGACATGCAGCAAATAGCAAGCATGAAATGAATATCAAAGAATGATACCATTGTACCTGCAGCACTAAGGGCATCCAAACATCAGAGCTTGTGCTTTGAACAATCCAGGCTGTATATTGGGGATTGTAGGAACAAACTCACCCATACAACCAATCAAGTTTCTCAATACTTCTTCTACCATTTTGTATTGAGTATAGGCCTTAGGATCAGAAGTGATGTAGGGATTGGCATACAATTGAGGTCAGGTACAGATTAATGGAACTGTTGCTGACAGCACTGTGGGTATAGGGGGTGATACTGCCAAAGTGTCTAGTGCTAGCTCTGGACAAGTTAAGTCCAACAATGAGCTGATTGCAAGGGATGATGGTGCTTGTAGTATTGTATGCTATTGGGAGGACAATGTAATGGGGAAAAAGTGGAGATGATACTGGGGGAGGCATTGGAAGAGATGCAGACAATTATGTGGATAAGCAACAAGGGGATGTTGTGCTTGCCACTGGTTCACTCGACAGTCAGTGTATTGGCATCAACTTGAATACCAACAATATTGGTAACCAAGATGTCCTTTGACTCTGCTGAAGAAGTGACTTAAGGTTTAAATTTTGGGAAGGAGGCATTCCTCAAGTATTTTTCTCCAGGCACTGCATTTGGAGTCTTGATCCTCTTGACAGAACTTTTATCAAAGGAAAAACCAAAATGTGGCATCACCTAGAAAATGATCTTTGGATGTGAGTTGTCTGCTGGATGAAGTTGAAGGAACCTTCAACTTACATATCCTCAAACTCTAACTCATAAATTTCTTTATTCTTGTCTACTTCTTGCAATGGATGATACTGTTTCTGTTATAATGGTTAGATTATGTATGAAAACAAAAATAAAACCTATATTGGGCCATCAGAGTGGGATTCTTGCTGCCTTGCATTGATAGCCATGATACATAGAATCATATCCTTGTAAAAAAAAAGTCAGCAAGCAAATGTTGAACTGCAGGGGGAGCACGACTTCTTTGGTTAAGATGTTTGAAAGGTATGACATATCCTAGTCTACTAGAGATTCAGGGAAAATTTGTCTTGTATCAAGGTTTCTATAAACACTTGGCTCAACTATCCTTCAGAGTCCAGGTAGTGTACATATCAAATCAAACCTCTCCTCATTTGATTCCATTATCTCTTGGATTTCAAGGGAGGGATATGATCCTATGTTTGAATTCCCACACTCAACTTGCAAGCTGACCATCCCATCTGAGTGAAACTCTGGGCAGGCATCTCTTGTCACATTAACAACCTGTAACTCCTCCTCCTTCTCATCTTGTGTCTAAGAACTGATATACATCAATAAAACAAAAATGAATCACACACAAGCATTAATCTTTCAAACATTTGACTTTTTTTCTAGATCTTTTTTTGGTCATTGTGATCTTCAGTGACTTCTTTTTCACATTCAAGCCTACAAATGCATTTCCTGTGGTATGATCAACATATATAACCAGGAACATAATATATAGATGCCTACATATCACTAGATATCCCTTTGCTTCACTCTCAGATAGCATGATCTGATATCTAAAACAGTCCACAATCATAGTACTGTACATAGGGTATCAAAGTTTACTTGAAAGTCATTTGAACAACAATGACATTATCTTCAGAGGACTCAATGTGCTACATGTTGCTTGTGAATAGTGTTATCAATGGCAGATGCCTATTATATGAATAGTTACTTACTTAGTCTGGCCTCTTATAGTCCTTGTTTGAGCATGGATGCTGAGAAGGAAAATGAAAATAGATAGGATCAAGAAAGCTGTGACTCACCAACAAGCCCCCAGTCCAAGGGCTCCAATCTTATCTTCATGCTCTGTATTATTTTCCCCCTTGGCTAGTTTGGATGTGGAGGATGCAATACTCCTTCTAAAGTATAGTGAGATTGTGTCAACCAGGAAGGACAAACTGACCCTCTTGTATTTCAAGAAGGTTGTGTATTGGCTATAGCATCCCTCAACTTACTCCAACATTTCCTACAACAAACTAAGGTATGATTGTATGTTTATCATATGTGACCTACCTATATTTCCTCCAACTTTCTGTACAACTTGCATGATAGTGTTGTAGTCTGGCCTCAATGGCTTTTCTGGAAGATTGAGTGAGCAAGAGCATGTTGTGACATAAGCAAATGTGTATAGTCTTTCTCTTCATCATCTTAGCCATGTATTTATAGAGACACAGTTGCACTCACATTGGAAATGGTCAATGGCTGGGTTAAAGCCATCTGGAGGACATACTTCAGATGTAGTCATGTTCATTATCTTCTTCACCATGTGTATATCCAACAATGGGGGCAGTTTGTTATACATAGAAATGACACTACAAAATCAGCTGTGCTATACCCAAATATGTGCTGATAGTTCTGTGAAACAGATACAATGTGATGTGATGGAGATGATGAGAGTGACAAAGAAGATTTGTCATCAACACACAGCTTTGATACAGTATGAGATCACATGGGAATTCCACACAATGGCTTACAAGTCAGGTATACAAGAGATGTATGCTTGAGGTGATCACATGATGCAAACAAGAGGACAAAGATACATGTGTGTTGCTGAGCTGCATATGGATTGACTAGCATACAATCAACCTTGCATGACTACCCTAGCACATGTATGTATTACCATTAGCAACTGACTATGACTGCACTGAGGGGAGTTGAAATTCTATGGATTGCCTGACACTATGGGATGCTTAACCATCTTGTTCCTCTTGACTGCCTAATATGGGCACCAACTCAAGGTGAATACTGAACATCTGTCTTTATACAAAATTAATTGAAGTCATGGGTCCATGTACACTGTATTGTGGCTTATTTATATACCATGCCCACCAACTGACATTGTGCAAGGTAAATAAATCAAAACTGCTTTACCTTCATGTGGCAGGTGCCAAAGCCCCTTTGCTTGTTGAGAATATCTTATTGCAAAAAGAGATTATGTGTCCAATATTGTCATGCTTAATTTCAATACCACTACTATCTTGATTTCCTGTATTTTACCCCATAAATTTCAAGTTTATCAGTAGCTTGGTAGGCTATAAGGTAGTGACTGAATTTCATGTTTATGGCATGGCAAACCCCAAGCTAGACCAACCACCACAGTTTGGAAAAGAAAGTGATGCATAAGATGCATGAAGGTGTCATGATTGATCACATCATCACCTTGCAATGTGGATATAGGTGCCATGGCAGTTTTACCACCACCATCATAACAATGGGTGAAGGTTGCAACCAACATGATAATGAACAGGAGTATATTCACAATGAAGGTAAAAGTCCTGGCTGTCAACCATGACACCAGTCAAAGGGGCTGTGACCAACATGATGATGAGGGTGCTGTCACTAATTATACCTACAATCATTTTTTACCTATGTAGCCTTATTTTTTTGCTTTCTTGAATCTACATGCCCTCACTTTGTCCCTCTGCCTCAATGGCACAGGTGCCACTGGGAGGATTCTTCTCCTGTTCACCAGCACCACACCTCCCACATTCCACATGGCTATGCAAAATGACTGACAAATCACTGCAATGACCAAGCAATCATTTGTGTTTTCAAAGCTCAAACTGACAGGCATAGCTTCCACAACACATAATTGAACATGTACTGACCCTAATGCACCACAGACAAAAAGGAATACATGGACCATGATTGAAAACATCTAGGGGGGATCAAGATATCCTTCAGAAGATTGTTGGTTGTAGACACCTCTAGAGAGTTTTGTGTGGATGCAACTGCCTTCAACAAGTTGCATGAGTACTTGAAAAAGGCCATCATGCAGTGTATCTTGTGCATCCATCATCATGATTGTGTTTCTGTTTCACTGACCAAGCCTAGATAGGAGAGAAATTGGTGATGACTTCTCAGCACAGCTGTTACATGAAAAAAACTACCAACTAGCAACATTCCTGTTTAACTACAGAGATGTAGATGTGTATGTCTCTTTTCCTTGCTTGACATGGACTCAACATGCCTTATAGGTTTTTTGCAAGCAAAACAGATCATTTCACTATCACCACCCTGAGGGCTATGAAAATGCCAGTCATTCTCAGATGTGAAGATGCCATGCTAGACTTGACCAATGAGGATGACATCAAGCTAGAACCTAGCACCATTTGATGCCAGGCTCTTTCCCACCACTACTGGAGTGCTTGAGGCTGGATTACTATGACATAAGGAAATATCCAAATACTTCAAATCCCACACAACCTTATATCTTTAACCATTCCAGCAGTGGCTGGAACATAGCATTGGTAGGAACATAGCATTGGTATGTTCCTACTGATGTTATAGCACCAGTTTTTGCTGCTAATTTGTAATGGCATAAGGTATGTAAAGGCATTGCCACTTGGTAGGTATATGATATTACCTAGGTGTGTATGAGAATCATGGTTAGCTTTGGTGGACCAAATGGTGGTACTGTATACACCCTTGGCCACCTATTAGTCTTTGGACCATATGATTCCCTCCAGGAATGAGCAATGCTGATATACTCATTTTAAAACAAGAAGTCATTGTAACCATTTTCTTGTTTTCATTATGAGCTATAGGATTTCTATGAAATGATGTGATAGTTAGTGTTGTTTAGTACCACAAATAAAGATTTACTACATGATGTATGAAGTCTGAGCTTGAAAATATTCCTACACTCCTGGACTTGATCACCACATTATATAATCCTTCTTTGGTGTTCAAAAGCCCACATTTCTCTGAGCTTGATTCTGGTCTTTTTGTTTGTTTTCTTGCTTCCAATAATGATCTTAATATTACTATTATCTCTAGACTTCATTTCCAACAGGATTCCATTCTTCAAGAATCACTTGAAGGTCATCCATCAAGGCTTTTCTCCAATATACTGCTTGACTAATCACCAGTAACAAGATCAAATTTTGGTGCTGTCCAGGTCATCAAAACACTCTTCACTATCACCAATCAACCTCTTCATCCCAACATAATACAATATTATCTGAAAAAGGTTGGTATCAACTATCATAATATGAGATTGATCTTTACTCTCCCTTACAAAGACTGGACTGTGAATGACTGAAAATATGCAATATGGTCTAAATTAATTGCCTAGAGTCAGATGATCACAATCTTTGAGAGAATACACAAAGTCCAACCTCACTGTGTAATGCTTGGTTGAGAGTAGGAGTCATTTGAACTTTTACAGCTTCCATATTAATCTTTTTCAAGTAAAAATACATTGTGTTGGGATGGTGAGGTTGATTGATGACAGTGAAGTGTGCTTTGGCAACCTGGACAGCACTGTTGGTCTTGTTATTGGTGATTAGACAAGCAGCACATCAAAAACCTTTGATATGTGGTCTCCAATTGTGTTTTGAAGAATGGAATCCTCCTAGAAATGGGGTCTAGAGAGAATAGCAATACTAAGGTTAGTGTTGGATGTAATGCAACAAGCAGAAAGACCAAAATCAAACTGATAGAATAGTGTGTTTTTAGATACAAAAGAGGGATTAAATGATGATGGTGATCAAAGGCCCAGGAATGTGGAAATATTTTCAGGCTCAAACATCATGTACATATGTCCACCTTTGTTTATAACAAAAGTGACAAAACTGTTATACTAACTTCTTGTTTTAAAATGGGTATATCATGATTATCCCTGGATGGAATCACATGGCTCAAGGACTGATAGGTGGTCAGGGTATATACTTCCATTTGTTTTGCCAAAGCTAACCATGATTTTCACATGTATTTGTGGTAAACTGCATACAGTGTAAAAAAGCTAACATAATATTGGGAGTCACCATACATACATTCTCTGATGTGCACAATAGATTCAGTAGGCTTGTCTACATGCCCTAGGTCAACTCATTGACTAGTGACACTATTGTACCAAACAAATGCTATACAAGACCATTCTAATGAAGATCAAAGCACCTATGAAAGCCTGCCAAGTGGGGATTAAGATTAGGTACAATATTAATTTAAGTGGCATTCAAATAAGTAATCACATACAATTATTAAAACAATCATATGGCTGTTCTAGTGATTGATAGTAGCAGATATGTAAACTTCAAGAAATTTGAAATGCCAATTGTACTGAATACATGCTGAGGCTACAAGATTATGTGATCCTATTGGAAAAATATCTAAGCACATACTGGTATCTGTAAATAAAAAAAAACACCTAGACTGATATATAATAGATAGATGACATGAGGGATTATTGAAGCCCTTTCCTTTCCCTTCCAAGCATTATCCACCACTATGATGTCAGATTCACAGATACATTGTGATACTGAGCATACAAAGTGTTGCCCACAAGAATCAGGAATTTACAATGTCACCTGGACAAATTTTCTGATTAGTATTCTGATAAATTCTTTGGTGATATTGACTGACTTGTCATGATTACCCTTTCTAGCCTGATTATCCCCTTCTTGACTGATTGTTAATCAGATAGTAATTCTGATTTGGCCAACTCATCTAATATGAACATTGTCAAAGATATTCAATTCTGAATACTGTTGGAAGCAATCATGGCCTTTAAGAATAAAGTTCAGCTAACTTATGCCTTGCAAGAACATATTCTACAAATCTATGCATCACAGCTTCATCCACTTGAACACTTCACTGATTTTCACCCACATCTTTTTCATGCCAAGCATCATATCGATCTCAAGATTTATGACTGTATCCCAGACCAAATTAGCAGTTACAACATATTCAGAAAGAGAATCACTTACAGCTTTCCATCACCATTGCCTGCTATCTTTCTAAGTTAGGCTAGTATGGCAATACAATATCCATGCACGATGTCACACAGTGGGTGGTGCATAGCCTGTGGAGCAAGTGCTCCCAGTATTGCTGCCTTGCAATTCCTTGTGCAAACTTGATCTTGTTTGTCCATGCATAGAAGCACTTCACATGATGGTGTTCAAGCTCTTCCTAAATGTGTTTGACATCATCAACAGTCAATTCAAAATTGTGTGAAAGCCACAAGACCCATTACTTGTGTTGAGTAATTGTCTGTGGTTCCAAAAATCCAGATAGATCTGACATAGTCACCAAGCACATGAAGCTTGTATGTTGACATTTTGAATATTCTTCATTTTGAACTATTGTCCGGTGTTTCACAGCTGTCCTGTCTCTGTTTACCTTTGCATTTTTTTTACATAAGTGCTCTGCTGACAAGCATGAGCAGCTGACTCTCATGACAGATGATTGACTGTTTCAAATTTATCACATACAACTTTGTGAAATCTACAGACAACCTTCCCAAGTCAGGTTGTACAATTGTCAAAATCATTAAGCATTGTCTCAATATGAAGATGCAGCTTACCAAATGCATGCCAGGTTGCAAGCTCAAAAAGGAGGACCAGGATCACACTGTTGAGCAGCTCAGGAAGAAAGCATTCAAAGACAGGTCCTCATAATCACAAGCTGCAAGCTTTGTCAACAACAAAACATTGTCACTGAATCTCTGGATTGTATCATGTCCAAAAGTAGGAATCTCATGATAGCTATAGAATTTTTCAGTTGAGTGCATTTATTTTCAGCACACCAACTTACCATTCATTAAGTGATTGAATTGTACTGCTACCATGAGCATAGAGTATTCAGAGCAAGTGAGTAAGAGTTGCCTTCCATAGCCCAAGCTCAAACTTGTGCATAAAATCAGGTATGAGCATTGAGTGGTAATCAAACCCGATGGATGAAGGTTTTTCTGAAAAAGCATTCTAAAGGTGGTCAGTATCATATTTTTGTGACATTGACTTATTTTTACCCTAATTGGCACCAAAGAAATGGATCCAATGAGTGCCTCAACAACCTGGCTTGTTACATCTTGTTCATGCAAAAAGATCATTGGGTGAACACACTCAATCCATCTCAGATTTGCTGAGTATCACATTGGTAGTTCTCAGTATGGAACTGCTGATCATGTTTGCTCCCCATATGATAAATCTGATCCTTCTGGACAAGGCACCAAGGGCAAGGACATTGTCCAAGAAACCTCATGCATGCAAGTAAAATTCTATGGAGAATGAGAGTTATGTAAATCAATTGATACAACAAGGTTAAGATGTACTTCTCTGGATAATCTGCAGCATATGTGAAGATCCAAGGAAAGACAGGATGGAAACCCCATCAGGAAACCTGACAATAATCACATGTTGTATGCATGGATAAATCCTATATCAAGCAGAAATCTCTACACTGCTTGCATAATTTCTTGTTTACAATACATGAGTGTAGCCACAGTTGCAGCACACTTGAATGTCCGCAGATAGAAATCTTGTATTGTATCCAACAACTATGTTACCAAATATTTGTAAATTGTGAATACAACCATGACTTGCATTTGACATACCTTGGGAATATATGCCAAATGGTGGGTAGAAAATGAGGTTGGCCTTGTTGGAGTATATTTTGAAAGGTTACTGATGAATATATACACCAGCCAATGTGCAGCATTTCCAAAGCTTCTGAGATGAGTCAAATCAGACTACAGCATAATTGCTGCAATGACCATTTCCAATGTATATCCCAGTGTATAAGGTGCAGAGTGAACTCTAACCTGTTCATGTAGCATTGCACTGGTTGTGTACAACTTCAAAATAATGTGTTCAGGTGGCCTTGGCTTGTCCAGTTGCCACAATACCTTGAATGGGGGGTATTATGGAATGATTTTGTGTTAAGCAGCTGCAATCACAGGCTGGAGTCCACCATCAGAAACTAAGGAAGTGAAGACAGTGAACTCTGACTGATAATCTAAGCAGAAAACAGAAGTAAATAATGCACCACAATAGCACCACTGTAGAAGAGCTCCTAAGCAAGAGGGGCTGATCACAAAGCACAGCATGCACAATCACATGCACAACACAATCATATGCAGGCAGAATCACATGTACATGCAACATTTTGCAGCTACTTCTTCATATGCTGATTTCAAGACCTCAGTAAATGTACAGTAAAGACCATGGACAGTGAACTTTGGAGCATCATCTTCTCACTGAAACTTGACCTTCTCACATGGGAAAGGTTATCTTGAGTGATGCTTCATGGCAGCCATCAGAAGCAGAAAACTCTGGGCTTGCTTGAGTTTCATCCATCCATCTTCCTCCACAACCAGCATCAAAACTGTA
This sequence comes from Heimioporus aff. retisporus, assembly GCA_038094615.1. Lineage (NCBI taxonomy): Eukaryota > Fungi > Basidiomycota > Agaricomycetes > Boletales > Boletaceae > Heimioporus > Heimioporus aff. retisporus. The sequence goes on from JBBPUI010000326.1 coordinate 18,191, forward strand.
TAGTTCCTCCTGGTCAAAATCATCTGCTAGAATAACATCACTGACAAGCTGATCAAGATCATTGAGGGACTTAGTGGATGATGAGTTGTAAAACCAGTTCATAAGGCAGTAGGTGCTTGCATTAAGGAAAAGTTCAAAGTGTTGATTGCTTCCATGCCTAAGAAAAGATGCAATTCCACTGGAGCATGGCCTTGGATCTTCTGGTGGAGCATCATCTTCAAAGGTTGGAACATCACAAAATTGACCAAAATAAGCCAAACTTTCAGGATCATAAGTGGGGAATGAGTTTTGGTATTGATGGAAGATGTTGTTGCATGTGATTCTGCTCGCATGGGATTCTGCTTGCATGTGCACATTGCATGTGATTGTGTTGTGCATGTAATTGTGCATGCTGTGCTTTGTCATCAGCCCCTCTTGTTTAGGAGCTCTTCTACTGTGGTGCTATTGTGGCGCATTATTTACTTTTGTTTTCCGCTTAGATTATCAGTTGGAGTTCACTGTCTTCACTTCCTTAGTTTCTGACAGTGGACTCCAGGTGTGTGGTAGTTGTTACTCCTCAATATATCAATTTCTCTCAGAACAGTGGACTCCAGCCTGCGATTGCAGCTGTTTAACAGATGTCAAATGTGTCAGAATCAGTTTGAGCCCACACCTCAACAGATCCAGAGTCATCAGAGTCTCCCTGGTGTGAGGGTTCCTGTTAAACAGCTGCAATCACAGGCTGGAGTCCACTGTCAGAAACTGATATATTGAGGGGCAACAACTAATACACACCTGGAGTCCACTGTCTGAAACTAAGGAAGCGAAGACAGTGAACTCCAACTGATAATCTAAGCGGAAAACAGAAGTAAACAATGCACCACAATAGCGCCACAGTAGAAGAGCTCCTAAACAAGAGGGGCTGATGACAAAGTGCACCATGCACAATCACATGCACAACACAATCACATGCATGCAGAATCACATGCAAGCAGAATCACATGCAATAGTTCCTTCCCAGGAATAGGATGGTAATTGCCAGAGATATCATCTAGTTGTTCTTCTGATTCCATCGGAGGCACCATAGCAGGAACTTGAGGGTCAGGAATTATGTCATGATACTGCTTAGGAAGTTGGCTAGATCTTTTAGGCCATCTGGATGGATGGCTCAGATGATCCTCGACCATGCCCAAGCCATGCTCTGGGTCATTGGGCTAAACATTGCAATAGAAACATATCAAACTTAAATTCAGGTAATAAAATAAAATATTATTACACCACAGTAGGGATCAGCAATTGGGGAAGCATGAGGCTCCGCCTCTACCTGCAACATTGGCACATCTTCCTCCAAGACTTGAGGATGGTGTGTATGCTGGATGCGCTCATGGCATTTTTCAAGAGCATCAGCCATGTTTGCAACATTGGCCTGACACCATCTGCTGAGATGAAGTGATAGGCCACACTCATGGGATGAGTCCCATATTGCTGGTGGTCAATGTCAGCTCGATAAGCTATCAGGAGCATCTCCCAGAGGGCCTCAGACAGCAATTACTATGTCAAGGTCATGTGACCGATTGCTTGGCTTTATTTATGGGTCCCATTATCTAACTCTCTGAGTTGAGGGTCAGCTCATTGTTCCTTTCTTCCATCATGTCCACCCATGAATTGCACTCTGGAAACAACAAATTTCAGGTTGATGAGCTGCTTGATGCTCTCACTCATAAAGGCAGTTCCAAAAAGCCAAAAGGTACGACATCACAAACCCCAAGCCCAATCTGAAAGCATGTATTAAACCCTAATAGCCCAGGTACATCATCACAACATGGGCAATGCAACAGCAGATGATATGGAAATTTATCATATTGCTGGAAAGAAAGCCACTGCTCTTCTGGACCCATTTGGGCAGCCAGAACGTGCTTTTTTGATTGGCATTCAGTATGACAAGGGTGGGAACATCAACAATTTAGAGTTGTAAGTTAGCATCCTGTCTGTGAGTTGGCAAGTTTTTCACTAATGCTTGTTCTTTTTAGCAGCCCAAAGGAGATTGAGAAAAATCTCGACTTTTACTATGGGGTTCTCAGGCTTGTTCCAAGCCTACATGCCAAGCTCTGCACAATATCTGCAATCCGACTCCGAAAATCATTCAGGCAGTATTTCACTTTCTCATGCTACTACCATGGTAGATCACCAAAGGAATTAATTGGTGATGGTTGTTCTCAGGACCTCACCATAGTCAAACACAAGGCACTGAAGTATGTGCTTTGGAACATGGACACCGGTGTCCTGGAGCCTCCCATTGCTGATTGTGCGACCAAGGGTTCATGGGGAATCAACAATCTGACCTTGGGGCGACTAATGTGCTCCTGACGGGATTTCGAGGAGTTGACCTGGATCCTGGGAGGTGAGTACAATAGGTTTCCGCCATAACTTCTTGTTACTGATGACTTGATAGTAGGCTGGCAGCGCTTCAACAAGGAGATCTTCCCGTCAAAGCGTCAAGGTGGCCAAAACTATTCTATGAAGAACCTGAGGACTACGACCTCCCTAACAAGCGAGATGGGTTGTTACGACACAATTCTGTTGTGTGGATAAGCTCAATACAATTTGACTTGTGCAACTCATCAGCCTGGCCAATTATAGGTTTATGAGCATTTATTTGACAGTCCAGCGTCAGTCAATGGTGATAGGACTAAAAAAGCGAAGCTAGACAAAAATGTGGCATGGGGTTTGAAGTCACTCGATAGCCACATCATCGCATACATGCACATTATCGTACGTTTCTCCCTATTCAATCTCTATGTGCCATGAATATGAACATGATATTGCAGACATACATTACACTCAGTAATGCCCCACAGTGGACAAAAAGCGTAGGCGGAATGCATCCGGAAGATCTCTACTGGCGCATCGTCGAGGTTTTGGAGGATAAATCAGACCTATGGGTTATGGAAACCTTGGCTGGTGGAACCGGTCAATAGTTGTCATATATTTGGTATTTACTTGACTTTCTCTTAGGATAAGCAAGTCAACCGGTCAGTCGGCCATCAAGCAGTATCCCAGCAAGAGTGAAGATGATGTGGCTGATATTTGCGCTCAGAGGGCAGCTGAGCAGGCATTGACAAACAGATCTGGTAAAGGTGTGGTTAAAAGTAGTTTCTGCTGTAACCCACTCAGCACCTTCTATCCAAAGTGACACAATATTCCAAGAGTCAAGATGACACTGACACCCACCCCCAGGCAAACCCAAATCCAGTGAAGGGAAGCACGGTTATCCACACCACCACGACTGCCAGCAAGAAGAATATACAATACCAGTTCTATTTCGAAGATGAGGAGGATGTCGAAGGTGATCTTCATACTCACTACTAGATGCAAAAAGCCACTTAGCATGTCGTAGCCCCCACCTCTGAGCTGGGCGTCAAGGATCAGGATGCCACAGACAATGAGCAAGACAACTTCATTGAACACATCAAACGGTAAAATAATTAACCATGAAATACAAAGATCAAAGCAAAACATAGAGAGCGAGGGAGAGGGAAAGGGAAGGAGGGACGGCTATTCTAGCCATTCAACCTCATCCATGCTGATGGCACACATCACATGATGGTATGTTTCCTCTATTACACGGTAAAACACAGCGGAGGGAAGACAGATAACTTGTTGAAGAGCAGTGTGCCTGCAACACATACTATCAGGCAGAAAAAAAAGGAAGCCCAGAGTGGCTCACCGTGTGTGAAAAACACCGACCCGGCGTCCACATGTCACAAGGTTTCCATGTGCATCAGGAGGTGGAATATCAAACAGAAAATCGTTGTAAGAACTCTGTCTGTATCCATCTGGTGGAGGATGTCTGAGGATGATGGAGGTGACTGGGTGCTGGGGTATCAGAAGCAATCATCGGGGCATGGAGTTGAAGCCTTGAAGGATGAGGTTGCGCAGTTGGCCATTGTGGTTGTGGCGTGAGGGCTATCAATGTCATGATATCCTCCGCAACCTCAGTCCAAGTCGCCAATAGTCTTAATAGATGTTTAATGACGTCTAATAATGCCCCCACCATGGTGGTAACATTAGTTGGCCGTAAGGATCAAGTCAGGACTCAGAACCATATACCTAGCTGGTTAAGGTGGGTAAAGACCAGCGCTCATGGCGAATCGGATGATTGGCCACTGGATGATTGTGACGAGGAAGGAAAAGGCATTGTGATGATAGCTGGGCCTAACATCCTGCCTCAGTTTCATGGACATTTAAACAGCTTAGAATTTGTCAGAGGAACTTACATAGAATGAGTGGAAATTTGGAAGGATAGGGGGGGGACTTGGACACATTAAACCAGTGATGTCGAAGTTTACGAAATTAAAAAACACGAAGTTTAACGCTTCTGTAGAGCCTCATGAGATGCAAAGTGCTGGCCCAGATCGTTGTCATGGGGGACAGGTGAAAGGGGAGGTCATGACCTCTGGAAGCAGGTAGCATTCAAAGCCTGGCGGCACTCTGTTGGAAGTGAGTGAGCGAGTCATTGTGAAGTTAATGAGCTCCTTTGTCACCCTGCATACCGAAAGCAGTTTTTTGATGGTCATGTATCACTTACCTTGGTGGTGAATGGGCTCCAGATGTTTTTATATGTGATTAATTTTGCTCACCATGGTTGGATTCTTGCTGCAATATAATCTTCTTGTTTGTATCCTTGCAGTATGGTCCAGCGGATAAACAGCTGCGATTGCAGGCTAGAGTCCACTGTCAGAAACTGATATATTGAGGGGCAACAACTAATACACACCTGGAGTCCACTGTCTGAAACTAAGGAAGCGAAGACAGTGAACTCTGACTGATAATCTAAGTGGAAAACAGAAGTAAACAATGCACCACAATAGCACCACAGTAGAAGAGCTCCTAAACAAGAGGGGCTGATGACAAAGCGCACCTGCACAATCACATGCGCAACACAATCACATGCAATGTGCACAATCAATCACATGCATGCAGAATCACATGCGAGCGGAATCACATGCAACACCAGTGTGGTGGTCATTGATGTCATTGCTTAATTTACAGATTGTGACCAAATGCCCATCAGATCAAACATCAGTGCTAGTCATCCCAGGTCTGTCAGTCCAATCCCATATCTCAGCTAGGTTACATGTGACTCACAAAGATCACAGATGTTGGAAGGTTCGTCTTCAATGTCTGATACTACCGCTGTTTCCTCAGCATTGTGGGGGAATGTCTGCCAATGTAAAGATAGTTTGTTGCCTAGGGATGTTGGCAGCATGATAGGGGTGTGATGGGTTCGTCCCCAAAGAGGTTCTGAAGGGAAGAAGAGGAGAGGCATTCCCAGCAATAAAATGGTGTTCCAGGTGTGTCCAGAATGATCTGCTCAAAAGCGGATAAATTGGAGGAAGCGGAGGTGGTGGAGATGATGGCGATGGCGATGGTGAGGCATTATGAAGTGCAGAATATGAAGTACAAGGTGATAGATGCTCAATGACAAAGAACAGACTGGCATGTGTGATAGACATCCTGAGGGACATCCCTGTTGTAGGAATGACCAGATATGAACCCTAGGAAACCATAGTTCCCTACATCTGATAGGGACTTGAATGCTGACTGTCCCTAGTCAGTCATGTGATGACCAGACAATGGGGACTTTGAATCTGTTGCATAAAAATTCCCATTGCATTGTGTCTCTCCTTCCCATCCCTCTCTCCTCACAACTACTACCATTACAGCAACTCGACCACACCATCACTACCATGCCCTCATTCCCCACCATCTTCAAGGATCCATCGTTGAAGACCATTAGCCATGTGTGGATACAAGCCTGGGTCGTGTCAAGACTGTGCAGGATGCGCTACATGCCACACACATGACATACCCTGATGACCACAACAAACTGAATGAAGAGAAGCAGGATTGGATCGGCGAGTGGGGAGCAAAAGAGGTATGTGGCACAGTGTTTGTGGGTGCTGCGAGGAACTAACCAAAGCCCAGCATGCCCTCGATGAGGCTCTCGAGGCTGCGGATTGAGTTGGCGTTACCATGGCCATCAGCCTGGCATTGCTGGTGGACTTCTCTGAAAGTCACGATGTCTGTGAGTGGTGGACATAGGAATGTGCTGTGCAATTCCGCCCCCAGCAGGAAGTGGCACAGGCAGTGGAGAAGAAGACAAGTGAGGTGGAGGTGG
>JBBPUI010000327.1:0-24346 GCA_038094615.1 Heimioporus aff. retisporus
ATGTGGATGTTTTCATTTTAGTTGCATTCGGTTACCGATACGCCGACGTGAAGTGGAAATCTGCGCGCGACGCGGCTCGTGACCTTGTGACAGCGAGTCTCGCGCGAGACGTGCGAGAAATTGTTGGTGCGGTCACTCAATCTTGCGCATTTCTTGCTGGTCAAGCGGACACATTCTCCGTATGCGTTGTACGGGAGCACATGTGGACGAAAACGTATGAGTCTCTGCAGACAGATGACGCGGATGGAGCTACTTCCCTTTTGGATCTGATTGCGCGGTATGCCCACCTGGATGTCCTCAACCCTCGTGCTTACAAGCCAATAATTTCCAAACCAAATGCACGAGTCGCCTTTGATGCCGTAAATCATTCTTTACAGGTTACAAGACAAGGTTTCGTCGAAGCCATCTCTAAATTTGCCAACTACAACCAGCCTTCTTTTTTGCGCAGTGTTCTGCGTCGCACGGATGTTTGCAGGAATGTCATGATTCTCATGTTGTCGCCGATTGACGATATACAAACGGCTGCCAAGACCTTGGTTGGGCAAGCGTTCGACGTGGACGCCCGTCTCGATTGCTTTCGCGCACTTCTTTCCAATCTACCAGACCCCTCCCTTTCCGCCGTCTTCACATTCCTCGAAACATTTGTTCGACATGCGCCCCAAGTCACAGAGGCGTGCAGTTTGTCAAAGTCCCTTGTTCGGTGCCTCACCGATATTATCGAGGTGCTATGTTCTAGCCCTGACGGTCTACTCTATTCGAACGATTTCGTGCGGGCCGAAGAATCGCAAAGTCCTGCATCTCGGCTCCCTCAGTTGTGGACACTCATGACACAGTCCATTACTGTCATATTCAAACGGACCCCATTGTGGGCGGATTTTTTCGAGATACCTGATATGACGGTGTGGATGCGGGATGCACTCATTTTCGGTCGGGATATGCTTGCCCAGTGGAGGGTCATGGAATCTGCCGCCGTCAAATCCACGGAGGAAGACTCCACCTCACTGAGTCGGAGACCATCGAGGTTATCTCGGGTAGGGAAGCGGATGATGAATGATCTTCAACCTGTCTTACCCGAGCTTGCACGGTGGCTTCGGCTGTCAGATGAGGAACTGCTCCATCAATCGTTTGCTCTCATTCAAACCGTTTTGGACTGCTTTCGGGCAACGGGTGTCCCACCCTCTGAAGCTGGCCTTGCAAAGCTGACCAAGCATGTGGAAGATGCTCGGAAGACAACTGATGGGGCTCCAAGGACTCGACTTGATTCCACACGTATAGCAAAACTTGAAGACGCCCTCGCAACATTCGAGAGCGATGATGACGAGGTGCAAATAATTTCGGTGACAACTACCGGTAATCGTGCTTCTGCCGCAGCACCCAAAGATGCCAAGCCAGCGCCCAAAGGGTTCCAGACGACGCTCACATCATCGGTGCCTAAGAAACCTACGAAGCCCTCCCACATAGACAAACCCAAGGCGGAAGCGCCTACATTTCCAACTTTCCAGAGAGCACGGGAGACCGTTATTCCTGGCTCTAAGCGTCCACCTCCTCTCCGCAATGATGTCTCCAAGATACCGCTTGTGGTGGATTCGTCATCCAGTGACTCCGAATCCGATGCCGACGTTGGGGAGGCGAAAGGTTTGGCAGCCCTCGCCAAGCTCCAGAAGTCTCCGAAGGTGCACAAGCCTGCTGAGAGACGCCAAATCAGAATGCTCGATGTCACAAACCAGGCCAAAAATTCTACGATGGAACGGCTCGCTCGAAGGGACGATGCGCGTAGGAGAGCCATGCGGCTCAAACCCGATGTATCTGGCCTCCATCGTGCTCTGCTGTCTTGGGATTATGATCATGGGGGCCCAGATCCTCCCACTCAAGGAATAAAACCACTTCACGTTCCGGACAAGTTCATAGATCACCATCACTATTTCAGCGTTTTCGAGCCGCTCCTATTGCTTGAATGCTGGGCTCAGATTGTTCAGTCAAAGGAGGAGACTCAACCATCATACGACTGTAAGATCTGCTCGAAACAATTCACAGACGACTTTATTGACATCGAGGGTACTATCACCGAGGCCCTTCAGAAGGATTGGCGTTTATCCGAGGTAGATGTAGTTCTTCTTAGACATCCTTCCGGGAAGAAGTCACTTCTTGCTAAAACAATCTCGTTTCGAACTACCCCGGCTGGCGCACAAATGGGTCTTCGGCTTTTCATACCCAGTGGGGCCGACCCCGGTTTGCAAACCAACACCGTTTGGAGCTTGAAAAAAGTGTTTAGGTGCGCTATTAGTGACCAACCATATTGACGATGTTGACTCTTCCACAGCCTAGCTACGTTGCATCGTGAATATGCCGCCCTGATGGCACTTCCTTTCTATGATGCCTTTCAGTGTATCATGCAACCCCACATTTCTGCCATACCACACCTGGGTAAATCTGAAGTTGATCAAACGATGTCGACCTACCATGTCAACGAGCCTCAAGCAAGAGCTATCCTTAGTTCAGTACGAGTGGAAGGATTCGGGTTGATTCAAGGGTAGGTCCTTCATTTATCTCTTTAGCACGATTACTTAGGCATTATGAAGACCCCCCGGAACAGGGAAAACTTCGACTATATGCGGCCTCGTCGAAGCATTCCTGTCACTGCGACCACGACCCACGACCTCCATACACGCGGGGCGGAACTCTACGCAAGCAGACAAAGGGCCGGTGCAAAAAGTGCTTTTGTGTGCACCAAGTAACGCGGCAATTGACGAAGTTACCAGTCGCCTAAAGGAGGGGTACCGAAGTACTCAAAAACGGGGGGAGCCCATAAAGGTGGTCAGGATTGGAAGTGACAAGGCCATCGACATCAGTGTCCGGGACGTCGCACTTGACTATCTTGTGGATCAGAAGGTGAACGGCGAAAAATTGCCGGATTCCTCTGACGACGCAGGAAAACAAATTGCATCGCTTCGGCAAGATATAGAATCTGTCAAACGTGCCAAGCAAGAAAAGTTGGAGGAGCTAGGCACGATTCGCAACAATACAGCAAGGACACTCGCGGTCGAGGAGGAAATCAAGAAACTGAACACCCGTCGGATGGCCCTCACTCAACAGTTCGACCGCTTGAAAGACAAACAAAAGTCCGACAACCGAACATTAGATGCCGTTCGAAGACGAATACGCATGGAGATTTTGCAAGAGGCGGACGTGATTTGTGCTACGCTCGCAGGATCTGGCCATGAGTCGATCGAGCAACTAGAATTTGAGATGGTCATCATTGACGAAGCCGCTCAAGCTGTGGAATTGACTTCGTTGATCCCACTGAAGTTTCGTGCTCGCAAGTGTATTATGGTTGGAGGTGGGGATTCGACCTTTATCCTCAAATGTGGATTATGACCTGTTTCCGTAGACCCTCAACAACTTCCACCCACTGTCCTCTCTCAAGAGGTGACGAATGCCTTTCCTCACGCCCCCAAAAAATCCGTTCTGACAAATCTATCTAGGCCAGTAAGTATAACTACAACCAATCCCTTTTTGTTCGCTTGCAGAAACACCGCCCGGAGGCTGTCCATCTGTTAAGGTAAGTATGATTTAGTGCTCTCCTCGTCGCTCGCTCAAAGATTCCACAGTATTCAGTACCGCATGCATCCAGAGATCAGTCAACTCCCTAGTCTTCTATTCTATCAAGGTCGTCTACTTGACGGACCCGATATGGCCGTGAAGACTAAACAGCCTTGGCAATCTCACCCAAAGTTTGGTTGCTATCGTTTTTTCAATGTCTCTCGCGGCCAGGAAGAAGGGACTGTCGGTCATTCAATGAAAAATGCCACAGAAGCCCAGGTGGCCGTTTCGCTCTACTCGAGGTTGCGTAGGGAGTTCGCAGAAATCGACCTTGACTTCCGAGTTGGCATTGTTTCTATGTATCGCGGTCAGGTGATCGAGCTTCAGCGTACTTTTGCAAGGAGGTTTGGTGAGGATATTCGTGGGAAGATCCACTTCCATACGGTCGATGGTTTCCAAGGTCAAGAAAAGGATATCATCATCCTTTCGTGCGTACGTGCCGGCCCGGGCGTACAGTCAGTCGGCTTCTTAGCAGGTAAGATATCTCAAACTTGACACGACGGAATAGCTGACATTCCATCCACTAGATGTTCGTCGAATGAACGTGGCGCTGACCCGAGCAAAGTCTTCCTTGTTCGTCTTGGGAAATGCTCCGACGCTTGAGAGGAGCAACGCAGATTGGAAAGAGATCGTGAATAATGCCAGAACCAGGTCATTGTTGACAGATGTAAGCCGCCTTCCTTCTCGACGGAAACCCTTGCTTACGAGTGTGTTGTATACAGGTGGATGTGTCCTATTTCACAGAGCCTGGTTCGGTGCGGCCGGCCCGGCCAACTTCGCCAACCAAGGCCAACAAGCAGCGTCCTATTCCCCAGGCTCCAGAACCGGCAGACCTTGTCACCCCTCAGAGTTTGGCCGCATCGGTTCGCGCTAAACCTCAATCGCAGAATGTTTCTTCGCCACCAGTCAGTCCAACCTCGGTCCGAAAGGCCTCAGGGCCAAGTGGTGATTCTGAGCAAAGGCACCCGTTACCAAAAAGACCATTCACCGAGGAGGCGTCTTCGTCGACCGGCAACCACAAATCGAGGCCACAAGGACCACCACTTAAACGACCCAAGAAGGAGAAGGGGAGCATCTTCATCCCCAAGAAACCCAAATCATAGATATCAATCATGACTAATGATTCGTCCGGCAGCGTACCATTTTTGCATAGTACGATCTACATAGATTATGTACCCTGATAGTCGATCCACAGACGTATTCCTATTATCTTACTATCGCTATGGAGCTTTTATTGGTGGTAGTTCCCATTGGTCCGGTCCAAATTTCGGTATCGTCATCAACACCCCCGCACTGTTTTTTGCGGGTTTACTGAACGTGCATAATGTTGACTTTCCAAGTGTGGACAACCATGCCGGGTTGATCAGCGTCAGCCCTGCATACCCTGTGAGACACATGCCGATGGGAGACCGGTGATGTAACGCACCCTTGAGCCATGGTTTGGTCGTCCGGACGATTTCGGTAAAAACAATATAGTCCGGCGGTGAACGTTGCGACAGGACGGATGAAGGATGTATAAATACGTCTTCCAGGACGCCCATCGCTCTGTAGGGCACGCCTTTAGCAGTCGCAAATTGAACCCCAGTGGCCGACTTCTTTTGTACGAGATCCTTTCGAACGGCAACCTGGTCGATGAATGCAGCAGCCAATAGCTGGCGAAGGACCTTTAACTGTCATCAAACACCTGAGTACAGAACTCTCGGGGAGGAAACAAAGTGCACCGACCTGTGTTTCGTTGGGTGGCTTAAGAGGCTGTGCAAGACCAGCATCCAAGCCTGGGAAGGTTGCGCCAACAATATTGCAAATTTGGGCTCTCAGTTTGTGGATCTCTTCCATGGCCTAATCGTCACGTCAGCCGAATGAGACACGAAATCAGTATCTCCAGTCGTACTTTTGGTCGCACAAAATGGTCAAAGCAAAACCGGGAGCCACCTCCAGCGAATTCGTATGCGCCAACGGCGGAAAGTATGCGAAAGATGTCGCTCGTCGACTTTCCAAGGGAGGCGTGGATCTGGGAGGGAGCGTGTTATCCTCCGTGGCGAAACATCACACTGACGGTACCTGTTGGGCCTCGAAAAACGCCTTCCTGCGTGCTCTGCGAGCCTCTTTCGCCTTAACTCGTTCGCTCTTGATATACTCTAATGCGTCATCGTTCTCATCGTCTGAATCTTGGGCTTCGTCCAATCCTTCTTCATGCAGAAAGGGATCGCCTACTGTCATGATAGACACCATGGCGATCACATATGGTAGACAACCATGCTGTTGACCGGTGACTAGCATTCGAGAGTATCGAGGAGCCAGCGGGAATAAACTCATGGACTTGCCGAGCTGCGTAATTTTGCCTCCGATCGTGGCGATGGTCACCTCCGAAGTCACGGACGATGCTAGCGGTGTACTGCTCACCGCACCGAGGTGAGTCAGTATCGTTTCAGCCTTTTTCAAAGCCTGCGTGTCGGGGGGAGTTGGGAATGGAAAGTTCACTACCGTATCGATGCCCATGCTCTTCATCTGAAGCACCACGCCCTCTATGGGAGTACGGAGAATCTCGGGCTGCGAGAATGATTCAAAATAGTGTTCATAGAGTGCGGATGAATAGAGTCTGTAGCAGTGTCCAGGGCCAGTCCGACCAGCCCGACCAGCTCTTTGGGCTGCGGAGGCCTTCGAAATCCAATTCACTTGGAAAGACTGTATACGGCTTTCGGCATCATATTTGCGCTGGAAACTCCCGTGAGAAAAATCATGCCTGTGGCTTGCGACAACTGACCTCTTTTGCACGCCCACAATCGACAACATATCGAATCCCAGGTATCGTCAGTGATGTTTCAGCTACATTCGTTGAGACCACCACAAGACGGTGTCCAGATGGCGGAGGTTCAAAAACCCGCATCTGTTTATCACTCGGCAGAAGAGAGTAAAGAGGGACGACATGCATAGGAGCTAAAGGATCTTGGTTAAAGAAGGTGAGCGAATCTGAGGTTTCAGCTTACAATCACTCTCCTCGATCCCATTGACAGCGTCCTCGTCCATGCTATCCAAAGCCTCGGGATCTTCCTCGGGGACGCTATCGTCGACATCTAAAGCCAAGTCCTGGCCTTTCACTCCCAGCTCTACATCTTCCTCTTCGAGAACAACTGAGGTCATTCAATGATCGTGTTCAAAAAGGTGAACAATGGGGCATCGTACCTTCCGCAGCTGCGACCATTCCTGGAGGATCTGAAGGCTCGCTGAAAAATTCGGAAGCATTCACCAGACGTCTTCTCCGCGTTCGAGTCTCGATAGCCTTACGGCTGAATTTCGCCTCCAGTGCTTTGCAGACGCCAGTTATCTCATTTTGACCAGTCAGGAAGACCAGGATCCCGCCTGGAGGAAGGCGAGAGTGGATCTTGGCGGTCTTTTTGATCGCCTCTTTGACATAATCCGAGGGTGTCCGGCGATTGAAATGAACTGTCACCGGATGCTGGCGCGCAGAGACGTTGATCACTGGAGGAGGGGACAAAAAGAGGAGTTTGTTCTCAGCAAAGTCACTGACCCGCAGAGTGGCAGACATGATAATCAAGCGCAGGGGCTTTGTACCATCCTTTTTGTCCTTCCATAGCTGCTCCCGTAACTTTAAGACACGGCTGAGCACACCAATGAGTATATCCGTATTCATGCTTCGTTCGTGAGCCTCGTCAATAATAATGACAGAGTATTTGGACAATAGGAAATCGGTGGCCAATTCGCGCAGCAAAATACCATCAGTCATGAACTTGATCGTAGTGGAGGGAGAGACGGTGGCATCGTAGCGGATTTGATAGGAGACCCGCGATGAGGTTAGGGACAATTCATGTGCAACACGTGCGGCCATCGAAATCGCCGCAACCCGTCGGGGTTGTGTTATGCCAATCATGCCGGGGTTATCTAGGAGGCCAGGGTCAGTGTGCCTTCTTCAGCTTGCGATTTGCATACCTCCAGCAGGATCTCCAAAACCAGCTTCATAAAGAAATTGTGGCACTTGTGTAGTTTTTCCACTCCCGGTCTCACCGCAGACGACCACCACAGGATGGAGTAAGATAGATTCCATGATGGGCTGCTCCTCTGCCGTGATAGGCAACATCAACCGAGCTTCCTCGACGTCCGTAGGTCGCGTGACAGAAACAACCTTGGTTTTCCTCTCAGGTGTGGTCGATTCAGGGGATTGTTGTTGCCTTTTTGATAGGTGCTCTGCCAGTGCAGTAGCCGGTAACCTCAAGTCATCCCCGAGCGGTCCGCGCTTCAGGTTGTCATGAGGTGGGTGTGAAAGCTTGCGCCTCTTCGGAGGAGGTTGTATAGTGGGAGCTGGTATCGGTTCTACCTGAGTAGCTTGTTCGTCGATGGGAGCGACGTAACCCTTGGCCGCAGAAAGTTGTTTCGTTGCCCATGCCTTGAAGCCTATGCGTTTCCCGGCCATGGTACCACTGTCCGCAGGAGTCGAATCGTCCTCTGAACCAGCGTCTGCTACTGGCTCGAAGGAGTCGGCCTTGTCGCCTTCATCTTCGTGCGTATCATTCGCGGAATCTGAGCTATCAAACGATGAATCAGACTCTGGCTCTGTTTCTGGCTCTGGCTGGGTAGAGCGCTTCGCCCACTGTCGAAAGTTTACCTAAAGAAACGTGTGAAGATCACGAAACGCAGATGGTCTACAGACAGACCTTTCGATTGGTTTGTGTTCGTCGGACGATGCGAGGCGTAGAAAGAGTACCATCCGGATTTCGCCTGAGGGCGCCGCCAACAATAGCAGACTGCATTGATTTCTCCGGCACAGCCAAACTGGCGGACACGTCCACAATTTGGACATGGTTTGGAGTGGGGGCGTTCAGTAAATCACTACCGGGGTCGGAATTCATTGCATCGAGTTCTGCATCTTCATCCTCCGTGCCCGCAGATTCCACAACCGTGAGGTTGTTGTTGCGCCGTCTCCGGCTATTGGAATGACCATCCAAGAGACGCCGAACATTCAAGTCTTCGTTCTTGTCTAGTCGATCCCGATGAGAGGCCGCCTTTCCTGTCCCGAGCGTCGAGGACGACTGCAGTTCCAAGGTCGGTATTGTCACATGGCTCTGACTATACGGCTGAGTGGATGATGCAGCTAGCACGAAAGTACTCGTACGCTAGTTTTTCGAAGATGAGCACTCGTTCCTCTTGTCTGAGTTTCTTGTCCTACTAAAAGTGCAGCAAGACGCACAGAAGGAGAGAGATGAACCTTACAATATACTTTTCAAGTCTCTTCCTCCTCTTACTCGACACCTTGCCCTCCGATTGTGCTGCAAGCTGCGCTGATGGGAGATATGCGACTTCACGACATGTGTGACTCACCTCCTGGACAAGCCTCTCCCTCCTCTCCTTCTCTTTTTGTTCTCTGGATTTCGGGACAAGGATTTCTGCATTAGGATCTGTAGTCTCCTCTGCAGAAGTAGGGAATGCCTGTCGGGGCCGTTTCCCGTGCTTGGATGACCCTGGATAAGACTGACGCGCCCTGGTGTTATGTCTTTCTCGAACTCGTTTCATTCGATCGGCGTTTACGAAGCATTTAACCAGCACTGAAGATCGAGAAACACAAGGGATATATTGCACACTACCACGCCATTACATAAGCGCAATGTTTTGTTTACAAGCGAAAGAAGTGAGAGGCCATCTCGGGAGTCGTGTGGCACCCAGCGCACATCAGGACGAAAAAGGGGCACTCATCGAAGGGTAGAGAGGTATCAGATGCATCCAGTACACATCAGGATAGTAGTAGTAATTCTTGTGAATCCAGCAAGAAGGGTCAGTGAACGCATATGAATAGCAGAAATTCTCGTGCACCCGGCACACATCAGGACGAGACGACGAACGCGTTAAAATTATACGTGGACGGTGTTGGATTGAAATAAAAATCCTTTGGATGGAGGTTAATGATAGTTTGACCGTTCCTTTCGAGGACTGCCTCCATGTAGCCGCCGCCGTAGATAGGAAGTGAAAGCTTTGTTATCCCAGCTGGGACATTAAACGTTTGCGACTCAGTGGATGAGGACGAAAGCGTAACAGTTGCTGAAGAAGTCGCGAGGATAACCGCCCAAATCCTATCTTGTGTCTGTGAATGCGAGAAATACGGGATTCAGAAATAAGCATAACACATTCGAAAAGACCCACAATCTGATAATTGGCGGGCCGACCAACGGAATCGGGTGCGGTAGCGAGAGCCGGGTGAGGACGAGCCCACATGATAACGCGATCCTCTGGGATGGATGGATACTCTCCTGTCTTGAACGCAGTGGCGAAATAGGATGTCAAGTTGAGCCATCCTCAATTTGGAATGTCAATTAGCGCGAAGACAGATTAAATACTCGGTAGAACCCACCGGTGTGATCGAACCCATTCACCCATTCCTGACTATTTGGTTGGTCACCTTCGATAGGACCAAGATAATGTGATTCCCCAAAATCATTAAAAGAGATGATCTGGACGATATCAACTTGGTCGCGCATTCCGATCAGAGACTCCCAGCGCTTCACATATAGATGGTCATCGGACAAGTAAATAAACTGGAGATGCGTTAGGTTAGGAATGGTCTATCGATCACGGCAAGTGGCTCACGTTCTTGTTGTAAGTCTGTGGGCTATAATGTGTGAAGAACCAAGGGCTGACAGCGGCCATGTAAGATCCACCCATCGGAGCCAAAGCATTGATGTATTCCGTATCGGTTGTCGTAGCCCCGACAAAAGTTTGAAGCTGATCAAGGGCGCCGAGTCCGTAGCTAGAGACAGATTGCGCCGTGACGCTTATTGGCCATCCGGAGTTCCACTAAAATGTGTGTCAGAAAAAACATGCGCCGCGGAAACGACCATCCATACGTTGAACATTCCATTGATGACGCCCTGAAAACTCTCAAAAGCGGATGGGGCCACAAAAAAGGAGGGAACAAAGTACACGGCATTTGCACCTGACAGTGGTTGCAAAAACTGGGATTTCCACCCTGCTGCAACTGAACTCTGTCCAAACTGGCAAGACTCTCCAGAGAAACTGGAGGCAAACACCCGGCCATTGTAGATGAATTGGTTGGGATGGGTGGCATATTTAGTGATATAACTCCGTAGTGTAGCAGCGTCATTGGTGCTGCTGCACGGAAGAGAACTGGTAATGGATGTGAAGATGGTGCTGAAAGAAGTATTCTAATCGGACATACGTCATGTCGAAGGACATAAAGAGTTTGAAGTCTGTACCGGATTGAAGCGCAGCTTCGTATCTGGTCGAGGATTAGTTCAAGTTGAAGAGGCGTCACCCGGCACTCACGCATTCTCGACTTGCTGGGGTTGCCACGAATCAACCCCTACATTGAGCGCGAAAGCGTCGACTCCAGACTGGTGGGCAAGGCGGATGTCGGACAACCAGTTTTGGGGAGTATACGAGTAAACGTTTCCGACCATGAAGTGGGCTACGACATATTTGGTCGAGTCCCTTCTGGTCAGCGGGGCAGATGACTCAAATATGATAGGGGCAGAAAGAGTGAGATCCACGAAAGAGAACAAAGATAGTAACACAAGAAGGGCGAACATGACAAACGAGTGGTTGGGAAACGAACGATGGCTAATTTTGCGCGTCTAGCAGCAAAATGCGAGGGGGATAAGAGCTCACCAGGGTGCTCATTCTCACCCGTCGTCTTGTACTCGTCACCTGGAGACAATCGTCTGAGACAATTAACGGCAGCATGGCATGTCACGCGTCACACATGTCATATTGACGAACGCGTGACATATTCTATTAGCTATAACCCGACATGGAATCTAATTGCTGGCCCCCATCCCCCCATCAAGCCTTGGACTCCGCTGCGGGCTCACTCTGTGGTTCTGTCATTCTGTCTGATGGTGTAAAGGTTTGCCAGATATACTCACAGCAACGGCGGCACTCTGGGCCGTTTCTTGAGCGGTTGCCTGGTCGACTGGGTCAACTGCACCCGAAGTTATGTTGGACTCCGAGCTTGTCTCGGACGCCGGGACGGCATTTGTTGTCGCCACGGGCTCGGGGTGTGTTTCAGTAGCCGCACTTTCCTCGACCTTGACTACCTCTTCGTGTGCCTGGGCATCGTTAGGGGAGTCTGACACCTAATGAAAATGAGATGCACACGAGACAATGACAATCACGCAAGGCTGCTCACAAAAGCTTTTTCCATCGACTCCTTGACTTCTTGGCTAGAAACTACTGTGCCTTCATCATCAGCAATGGGGACAGCAACTTCCTCCTGATGAGATTCGACGGGTTGCTACAGAAACAGTCGACGTGAGGACAGCATATCAGACGATGAAGGACGTGACGTACAACATCGTGTTTCTCCTGATGCTCGTCCTGCAAGTCAGGGTCAGGTTGTCATAAACAATATTGCAATCGAAGCATCACATACACCGTGGCTTTTGTGGTCATGGTCTGCGTGCGCATGGCTTTTGCGTGCCGAGGGGGACACCAAGTACAGGAACTGTGCAATGGGTGGGTCCGTGTTTATAGAATGAACGTGTAGCACACGGCATGCGCTCACCAGAGGACCAAACACCAGGGCGGAGCCAATCTGGAGCACGTTTAGCTGGTCAACACGGTGACGATGCACACAGGACGCACCATCCACGGCGTGTCACTCGAGCTCTTGTGACCGGCATGGGACTCTGAGCTCATCATGCGGCGGGCGAACGCTGCACGGGGTGACCGGGTTGCAGCATTTAGGCTGACGCGGGCGGAAGCAGCGAGACGAAGAGCGGGTCTAGACATTTGTTTTGAATTTCGAGGATAAATAAAAAGCAAAAAGGACGAAGCTCGTCGAGCACCAACAAATTTCAATGACGTTACCAACGATGCCCGGCTGGTGTGAACTTTCTGAACGGGAAAGACCGGAAAGACGTCGTTATCCTAATGCTCTTACTCTTGTTACATTACTACAACTTGTTGACCATCGACAGCGTCAATTCCATCTCTCCTTCGCTCTCGTCTGACGTTGGGTCCGGATTGCTCACGATCATCACCCGTCGTCTGGTCGTCCGCTGTTCTTCGTGTTGATTCTGTTCCCAGTCCGGTCAGCCGTCCGCACGTTCCCAATAGTTTGTTGTCAGTGTTACCTTGGGTGGCGTCTGCCGCTGATACGACGCTATTTGCGTTTCCTGCGGTTGTCTTCGGTTGATCCTCAACATATAATCCATCTCCTGCAGCCCCCTCTCTGCCCGTGTCGACCATGATCTTGGAAACTCTGCGTACTGGGCTTCGTGCTGATGCCGCCTCTTCCCCACTTCTTTCCACTTTCTACGCTGCGTCACAAACTCCATCGCCAGAGCAACGAACCTTCGAAACAGTTCCTGCCAGGTCATAGCCTTGCAAGTGAGCTCCCGACTGCTGAGATTTCAGTACTTCGATTCCTCACCAGTATTGACATCTTTCGCTGTGTCTGCATTCACCACGAGGTCACCCGTTCCTCACGCAACGCAGATTTATGTATGCACGGCATGTGTGCATGCCACTGTCAATGCGACCGAACGCCTGATGCACTCCCGTTTCCGTCAATTAATCTCCACGAGATCCCGCTCAAACACCATGACGGATCGTTGCAAGATGGTCAGGGTGGTGCATGTTCAAACGCTTTGCTCAGGCGCGAACGTATGGGCATGGAATACGATCCTCCCTCGACTTCGGGGCATGTTCGTCGCCTCCGTTGGACCTTCCATAGCGATCTAACTTCCAAGAATGCCAATGAAACACTGCAATCCGACTACTTCGGTCCTCCCCTGATCAAGCCACTACATCGATCGTGCAATGCCCGGCAACTGGCCTCTTCTCCAATCCCCGAGGTGTTGGACAAGCGCGTGTCACTTTTGGCGGACACAGGTTGCTACGTGGTGTAGCGTCACCTGGATACACGTGCCATCGCAGCTCTTCTCGAACTTCTTCGGGCTCCCGCGATACCCGCTTGAAGATTTTCAACAGCTATTACTCGGGAACCGGCATGGACTGACGTCGGCGGTGTCTTTGCGTGCGTCGTGCTGGCATCCACGCAATAGGAACGCTACATGTGGCACATCCCACAAGCGGTGCCCATCGAGCGTGATGCACGGGAAGGCTGTCATCCCGTGCGAACAATGTCTTCTTCTCTCCGTTACCACTACTGGCGAGGTGATGGGCGGTAATTGAAGGAAAGTGCTCTGCACGGCGTTGGTCCTACTGCACGAGGATGGAATGCATCAGAGTCGCCGCAAAGAACCGAAGTGTGGCTGTTGTCTTTTTTTTTCCTTTAATAACCCGTCGGATTCATAGTGGATCAAACACCGCTTGTGGTACGGATCGTTAGGAAATTGAACACATCCTACTGTATGTGGGTGCACTGATCCATGACATGCACTATAACAACAATTGGGTTTTTCCCTTGCAGGCCCGCCTAGCTCAATCGGCCAGAGCGTCAGACTTTTAAGGCGGGTGAGATCCCTGCAGTGATCTGAAGGCTGCGAGTTCGACCCTCGCGGTGGGCTATTGATTTTTGTTGTTATTCATTTTGTTTCCTCCCTTGCTCGCTCTCCTCCGATCGAACAGCATACAATTCACGCGCATGAACATACATAATTCGGTTGTCAGTGAGTAAGTAATCTAAGAGTGTTGCTGAGTACAAGTATCATATGTAATCATGGGACATCATACAACGAAGCGGAAAACGAAAGAATCTAGAACAGAGAAGCGGATGAATGTACATACACGCATAACGCAATGTCCAGTGACCGCGTTGTAAAAGATATGAGCATATAGGGATGGGTGAATGTACGTCGATCTGTTCTCCCACAAATCATGGTTGCATCAGGGGGATTCTAGAGGAAGTATCCCAAGAAACGACCAACTAAGTAATTGCACGGATAAATATGCAGATGAATGGCTTGAATGTAACAGTCTCCCGAAACGTGGCTTCTAACAACGTCCTGCGTGTTGCCATGCGTACGACTCATGTAGGCTTGTAGTAAATCGTCGTGAGATACTAAAAACATCCATAAGCGATCAAAACATTCACAAAGCCACGTGTGACTTACCTTCTGTCGATAACGAATAGTGTTCCCGACAGCGAGTACACCGTTGCGAATTGCGCTTGTGCTCAGGTGATGTAGTACGACGTGAGACGGTACGGGCAACACGCTGGCGTCATCTGTCAGTCCCGGTCCATCCAGCCCGAGACGAGTGTGTGCTTGTGATGCGCCGGCAAGGTGAGTTACATCCGTTCCGCTCGCAGTCGTGATTGGGATGGGAAGATGCTCGTCTTCCCCGGCTTTATCCTCCTTATAAATGTCCCGTGCAAGCGTACTAGTCATTCCGAGTAGCGATCGTCCCTGCTTTCGTCTATGCTCGCGTTCTCGTTCTTTTTCCCGTTCCTTCTCCCGCTCTCTTTCACGACCCCTAGACGGCGGCGGTTGTCCCACCTTGACATTGAGGATTAGTTTGTCCAAGTGCCTGGGAAGCACTGGAGCTGGTGGAATATTGGGGGCAGGGACATGTTGATGGGTGTTGCCATAGCCCGACTGATCGTATTCTGCGGCCGCCGTGTAGGCGAGGTAAGCTTCTTCCTCACGGGCAGCAGCAACAAGTTCCGCGGGAATTTCATCCGTCCACTTGGATGATGATCCCGTAGGATCCGACGAAGAAGGTGTATCAATCGTGGACCCCTGGGTAGAGGTAGTAGTTGACCAAAACGAATGGACCGGCTGAGGGGGTTGCTTCGGAGGCACGATGGCAACAGAGGCGCGATGAGGGGGTGTCAAACCAGAGATCGGAACCGCAACGTAGTTTGCGAGACTCCCTTCGTCGTCCACGGCTGTCGGAAGGTCGTCGGCTATGCGCCACTGTTCATCGACAATGAAACGAATATGGTGCGTCCCAGGTAAGAGGGAGACCCATGTGGACCACGAAGTATCGGCAGGCGGGTCACTACAGTGCGGATCAGTCGGACTAGCAAATCGATCAAGATGTAACGCACTCTGGTTCCATTTGTTGACGGCCTTTCCAATTGTCGTCGCCTGCGCGAGCAAGTAAGACAGATTTCCCTCCCCCATGCCAAGTGATTTTGACGTTGACAGGCTCCTTTGGTTCGTCCGAAGGTCGATTGGAGGCAGACAGCCCGAGCTCACTGTTGGTCGTGGCAACCACAAGATCTTCCTCGGCCTTGTGGAGCGCAAGGGGGATCGTGGAATAAACCGTCTCCTGGACAAATTCTTTCCGATCGGGTTGAGCAGTCACTTCCACCTGGCTCTCTGCATAGAGCTCTTGCATCCGGGGCTGCACCGCAGCCTGGCCCCGCGAAGCGAATGAATGTGTGGAATTGTACTGAAGAGGGGCACCTCGAAAGAAGTGGCCACCGCGGTTACGGGAATTGTGCTGATGGTGGGGGACCGGAATATGAGTCGACGGTTGCTGCTCGAGGAGTAAATCCGACGAGAAGTTGGACGTGTTGGTCTCGCGCGCGAGATTGACTTTTACATTTGGCTGTCTTCCACGAGGAGAGGTGCCTGTATTTGAAGCATTGTTCATGGTACCATTGTTGGAAACTGGAATGGGAATCGGGATTGGAGAAGTAGTTCTGGGTGGACGACGGTAGGAAGATAAGGGAGATGAATTGGCAGAATTTTGGTGGGAATGTGCGGGAGAGAGAGAGAGCAACGCGAGATCCGGCAGTTCAAGAGATTTTTTCTTCGTGCGCAGAGAACGGTGAGGCTGATTGGGGTTGGGTGAGGGTGAATGAGACTGGCTGGGTTTACGAGTTGGCGAATCGATACGCCTGGTTGGAATTGAGGATGGACGATTGTGGCTCGTGTTCGAGGTTGTGTTGCCCATCGTGAGAATCGCGTCGCCCGTCCTCCAGGGTCCGTTTGCACTTGAGCTCGTCGTCGTCGACAGTGAGCTCGATGGACGTAAAAGAAGAGTCTGATCCAATGAGGATCCGCTATACCCATTCCGCCATTATCAGTAAATTTTATTTATTTATTATTATGTAATTCTTATCAATCATGTGACTGGTCTAGCCCTGGCGATGATGTCATCGCTACCTATCGTTCGGAATCAGCCAAGCGGATAAACATCAAGGGCCAACTGACGTGCAATAAACCTCACGTTTCACATGGAGTCCAACTCTGGATTCGTGATCCCTGAGTCTAGGGACGGCTTTTATGGATACAACGACGAAAAAAGTCTTCAGCAAGTATGTCGTCGCCCGTAATATGTACTCAGAGCTATAAAGGTGGCACGTCCAGATCGAAGAGAAGAAACTCGCTCACCTCCACACTTCTGATGTCTCTGCCGTTCCGTCCGATAGTCCTCAGATAAGCGTATTGCCTGTTGTCGACGGTGAAGACAACGTTCGCACCCAACCCCAGGTGCAATGTGCGACTTTCTGCAGATCTGCCAGGATCGAGAGAAAGCTAAATACGTTTCAGTGCAATCCGCCATAACTCCTGAAATGGCACGTACATTCAAGCTGTTCCAACACTGCCTCGAACTACGCGATAAATATATCGCCAAATCCCTTCAAAGGCTCGGGGATAACCCAAGGGATCATGACGGTCACTTTAGTGGATTGACAGAGGGCTGCGCAGGCGTATCGGCTGTGCAACCCAATGTCGATGTTACCAACTGCAAGGCTGCTAAGAGCCCATACAATCCATGGACAATATACCCTAAGCCACCGCCTCCACATTGGCACTTTACCAATGGCCACGACGTTCCAGCCACTGACAGCCGTGTCACGCCAGAAGACGAGGAATTTGACTTTTCGACTTGTGAGATCCCGGCATCACACGTCTGGGAATTCAAGATCGATGCCAAGGGCGTGTACCAGGTGCATGCCAGCGCAGCAGGTACCCATTTGTATTCTGTGGAATTTTGATACGATTAATGAGGAATATTCCAGACGAAAAGCCATTATTCGAAATACCATGTATCAGGGAATACTTTGTCGATCTCGACCATGTGCTGGAAGTCATATCCGACGGTCCATCTAAAAGTATAGCATACCGGAGACTCAAGTACCTGGCAAGCAAGTTCGAAATGTACAGTTTACTCAACGAATCTCAGGAGCTAGCAGCGATGAAGGCGAGTATTTTTCCTTTTTACAAGTAAGGCCACACTTATTTCATCGTTTTAGAGCGTCCCTCACAGGTCAGGAAAAGCACCAGACTGCACTATCGTTGATAACACATACACTCAGGGATTTCTACAACCTGCGCAAAGTGGATACCCATGTGCACCTAGCAAGTTGCATGAACCAAAAACATTTATTACGGTTCATCAAGGCCAAGATGAAGCGCAGTCCTCACGTAAGTAGCATCTGGAACTGACTGCGGCTGTAGTGTTTTTTATATATCATTTTATCCAGGATGTTGTCATATTTCGCGATGGCGCCGAGTTGACACTCGAACAGGTCTTCCAATCCTTGAAATTGAGCGCCTATGACCTCTCTATCGACACACTCGATATGCACGCTCATCAAGACTCGTTCCATAGGTTTGATAAGTTCAATCTTAAATACAACCCCGTCGGTGAATCGAGGCTACGGGAAATATTTCTCAAGATCGACAATCGCATTGATGGACGTTACTTTGCTGAATTAACTCAAGGTTGCATTCCTTCGTTGTGCGATGGGATGCCCAAAAACTGACAATTTTGCAGAGGTGATGCACGACTTGGAACAAAGCAAGTACCAGGTAAGTGTACTGGGTTTACTCGCTATTGAACTCACAGTGGGACAGAATTGCGAATGGCGGGTTAGCGTATATGGAAGATCAACATACGAATGGGATAAGTTAGCTAAATGGGTGATCAACAACAAGCTATTTTCCCACAATGTCCGTTGGTTAATCCAAATACCGAGACTGTACAACGTCTACAAGGAAAATGGCACGGTTAGGACTTTCGAGGACATCGTAATCAGTAGGCTGCACATGCCGTGATCTTCAAATCGAGATTGACTTTGCTCAGACGTTTTCCACCCCTTATTCGAGGTTACCAAAGATCCGACATCGCATCCAGAACTCCATGTTTTCCTACAGCGCGTGATCGGCTTTGATAGTGTGGATGACGAGTCCAAGGCAGAACGCCGGATCCATCGCAAGTTCCCATATCCTCGCCTCTGGGACACCGCACAGAACCCCCCATACTCGTACTGGTAAGCGATTGCGGACTCCCTAAGTTTTCTCTGGAATTTTCTGTCGTAGGATGTACTACATGTATGCCAACATGGCCAGTCTCAATCACTGGCGGCAGGCGCGAGGCTTTAGTATGTTCCTCTTACAAATCTGCTTCACCGAGTCACGATGGCTACAGACACGTTCGTCCTCCGGCCCCACGCTGGAGAAGCCGGTGACACAGATCATCTCACTGCTGCATTCCTCACTTCCCATTCAATTTCTCACGGCATACTTCTTCGAAAGGTCCCGGCATTGCAATATCTTTTCTATCTGAGACAAATTGGTCTTGCCATGAGCCCTTTGAGTAATAACGCGTTGTTTCTCACGTATGAACGGAACCCGCTCCCGGATTTTTTCAAGACCGGGTTGAACGTAAGCTTGAGCACTGATGACCCCCTTCAGTTCCATTTTACCAAAGTATGTCACCATTACTATTCCGGAGGCATAGAGCCCATCAAGCAACTGTGACCACAGGAACCGCTTCTGGAAGAATATAGCGTAGCTGCACATGTGAGATTTCACACAGGTTTGACTCGTAAGGATGTCTCACAGTCCTATAGATATACAAGCTCCCACAAAGCTCGCTTGCGGAACTGGCCCGCAACTCTGTTGTACAGAGCGGGTTTGAAATGGAAATCAAACGCCACTGGCTCGGCCAAGAATGGTACCTTGCCGGATCTGCCGGGAATGACATCCACAAGGTGACACGATGATATCAACTTGAGTTAGTATTTTTAGCTAACCGGAAGCGGTGTTCACAGACCAACGTGCCAGACATTCGACTTGCCTATCGCCATCAAACACTGGTAGAAGAATTAGAGATGATTAACCTGTGCTAGACTGGAGTTATTAGCGAAGGCTGAGATGCTGACACTAAGTAGCCTCACATTTATGCATTCTTCGGTTCCAAAGTGACCCGTTCATAACTGCGCTCCCCGATGCTAAAATGGCACGTTCTTGCAATCAAACCAAACATGTACTATCTCGACGAAGTTGTACTATGCTAAAAAAGGCTTTTCATCGCCGCCAAGCGCAAGGTCACAGACGACCAAACGTGGCATCCTCCTGAATGCTGTTGCCAGCAATCATGAAGTAAATCATCGCGCAGCATGTCTCTACGAACAGCCTCGTCAGGGCCGAAACTATTCATTCACTTGTCAGTGTGACGTACGTGTGATCTGGACTGATCTCAAACTGACCTGCACGCTTTGAAGCCATGCTTCAAAAAGGCCTTCTCAAAGATCGTGTCGACTTTTTCCACCGTCCAATTCAGGCTCTGCCAGGAATACTTCATTATTTAGAGCTATCCCCACGCCCGCAGTAGGCAGCATGTCAGACGCGACATCAAGTGAAGCGGTTTCTTCAGAAAGTCTACCCAGAGCGCCTCGCACCATCGTCCTTTGCTTCGATGGCACTGGTGAACAATATGACTCCAAGGCATGTTGCTCTAGTTCTTGCGAAGGCAGTTTATATGGTGAATAGCTCACTGGCGATGAGGACAGAATTCCAACGTGGTTAAATTCTTCGGCCTTCTCTGCAAAGATTGTCCAGAGAAACAAGTGGCCTACTATCAGGTGCGATTCCCAGTCCCGTTCTGGCCGTCAGAGTGCCTGAGAATCGATTCTAGGCAGGGATCGGCACGTATTACGCGCCTGGGACTGTGCCACTGTTCTGGACTTGGTTGGCGTCACTTCTCGACCAAGCATTCGCTTGGTGCGTGGTACCTGTGTTCTGTAGCCGGTATTTAATGCACGGTCTGCAGGTATCTGGATGCACATATAATGGGTGGCTACACGTACCTCATGGATAACTATCGGCCCGGGGATAAAATATGCTTAATTGGTGGGTAGTGGGTCGTCCATGTTGGGTTAATTGCTCATCTGAAGCCTGAGGCAGGCTTCTCTCGTGGGGCGTACACCGCTCGCGCGCTGGCGGGGATGCTAACCAAGGTGACGAGCAGCTGCTAGTGGGCGGTGCCGAGTTTAACTGATGACTCGTAAAGGTTGGGCTATTGCCGAGGGACAACTTCCAGCAAGTCCAATTCGCTTACAAAGCATATAAACGAACCGACGATGAGGGGGTCCAGCTTGCTGCAGGATTCAAGAAGACCTTTTCACGGGATGTTAAGGTGGAATTCATTGGTGTATGGTAGGCGTCATCGAAGCCAAAGTCAATCTTTCGTTACTCAATCTCCACCAGGGACACCGTGCAAAGTACTGGAATACTCGTTAACCGCGTTTTACCCTTCACGGAGTCCAACTATGCTATCAGGATATTCCGCCACGCTCTCGCTCTCGATGAAGTAATACTGTATCTTCAGATCATAAATGCAACTTCACTGACCATTGTTATTCAGCACCGTTCCAGATTCCTGCCAAACCTATACCATCGGTCTGGAAAGGTCGACAAAGTGTTAGCCATAGAAAGGGCAGTAATATCGAATCTTCAGAAGGCCAAATCAACCTTCAAGCGAATTTTCAAGAGAAAGAGTGTGAACACTCAACAGTGTCAGACAGGGGATCGCGCGCTTCTCCGAGATGGCGCTCGACCGAACAAGGGTTTAGACCCGGAAGAAACTCAGCCAGAGGCGGACTCGACCACTGAAGAACCATTGTCGCCCACGGATGTGTTGGAAGTATGGTTTGCTGGTTGCCACAGTGGTCAGTTCCAATTCTAAACCATTCCCCCAACGAATCGTTTATGCTTCTTTCAGATGTCGGCGGAGGAAACGTTGGGGATGACGTCAAAGTGTCTCTTGCACAGATCACACTGCGCTGGATGGTGGAACAAGCCATGGAATCTCAAAGCGGAATCCTCTTCGACGACGATAAACTTGCGCAAGTTGGCTTCAAAACCTCGTCAGATTGCCAGTCACCAGCTACCTCCAACCAGGTCTTGGTGGATTGCGCTGTCGACGTTCTTCGTACGGATGTGACTGAAACCGGGACAGTTCTGGATGACCTCTGTTCCGTCGTGCAAGAAGTGTCGAATCAGCCTAGTCAGACTACGCCAAGTCCGGAGGCCAACCTTGAACATCTAGACGCCATCGCGCCGTTACATGACCAGCTGGAGATTAACAAGTTATGGTGGTTACTAGAAATCATGCCCTTCGTCTACGTTTGGCAGGATTCTGACGGAGTGTGGCATAATAAGCTGAGGTGGGCGCTCGAACACTGCTCGATTCAACATTTTTAACAGACCGGAAAATTGGCTTCAGCATCAACTTGGGCAAGGGCCGCCTTATACCTTTCAAGAAACCAAAGTTTCACCACACCGTGCGAGAAAGAATGGCCTACGAACCGCTCAAATATAGTCCCCGCGCAATCTACGATCATGAGGAGGTTTACGTTTGATCCATGTTGTTTGGAGCAATGTTGCTATTTCAAGTTGATGAGTTGTCGGCGTATTGTATTCATTGTATTTATTAATGATTTATGTACTCTTACCATTATGTTCTCAAACAGAACATAGTCTAGTCACGGTTCGAACAGTGAGTATACATGTACATTAAATTTCGCTCTTTCTCTCACGACATTGTTGTCCGGCTATGAACGTCACGCGTCAGGCCCAGGCGGCGACGATCATGGTGTTGTTTTAATATTTCCCAGATCTCCCACCATCACTCAAAGGGATGTTCAGGAAGATTGATGGTCGCACTACGTGTTCAAGGCTGTAGGGATCGAGCGGGCGAGACATCACATAGCTTTTCTAGCATCATGGTCTCATCATGAAGCTGAGTTCAATCCTGCTGCGTGCACTACTTATAGCGATACGGTGATTAGTTTGTGGGTACCATGTGTTAACTCCCGCAGGCAAGGAACTTGAACCCGATACACCTTTCCCTGGCATACAACAACGGACAGGAAAATTTGGTCCGGTGCTAAACTCCTGAGGTCGAAGGGTTATCCGTCTATAGTCGTGCGAGGCGGCAAAAAACTCGCCTCCAATGGAGACGGGGATTACATATTCATTCGCTGGCTTCGTGTCAGAAACAACCACCTCCCCCTCTTCGTCAACTCTTACCCCATCAACAACCTCTGCTCTCAGCTCGATTCCTACTTCCACCGTACCAAGCCTCACCGCTACGTCAAGTTTCGTTACCTCTTCAACTTTCGGAAGCCAGCAATCGTCGCCAGTTGTATCGTCAAATGATACGCATGGTGGCATTAGCGCTACTGTCACAAGCGTTGTCATTGGGACATTCGGGTTCACCTTGGCCATTGCATCAGGTATTTACTACCTGCATCAGTGGTGGTCACGTGCCAGGACTGCCACTACGAGACACACGGGGGAACTTCAAATCGTGCGAGGTATGGCTATTCCTTGAATCGTTTTTTGGAAACTCGAGCCGTTATTCAAGGTGAAAACGAGGAACGCGGGAATTCATCTCAAAACTTTCATACATCCACGACGTCGCTACGGTTACCTTCCGAAGCACCCCCTTCCTATCGGAGCAGTTTACAGGGCTCGGCTTCATACGTTTACGAAGGGAGCAGAGGGCCACTGCCTCCGATCCCGACGGAAGTGTTCGGTGAGGACGTTGTTCCCACGGGAGGGGGTCTGGATAAATCCTCCTGAACGCTAGGAGCATTCATTGCTTGTCAGACAGTTCCGGACACTGTATTGGTATCTGAGATTTCGTTCGGTTTTGACAGTGGGCTTGGGCGCAAGGCCTGATGTTTGCAGCTAGCCCAGTATCAGGTAGTGTGCACCATCGATACTACCAACTTCATGACGAGCTTCGTATTTCGGGCACTGCGTGCTATTTGGATAGACTAGGTAGTAGGCTGCTGGCTAGCACTGATATAAAGGACGTTGAATGATCGCTATTAGATTAAGGGTACTCCTTGACTCCAAGCACAACCCCGGGTGCCTGGTGATATTTGAACTTGAAGGAAAACAGCTTCGAGATTATCATGTGAACCGTGGCGCCATTTTTTCACTGAGGATAGTAGATCAGAGTCCACTGAGATTAGAGTTGTAGCCAGCTTATAAGTTATAAGTCACTGAGAGGTTGATACAGTAAGTTATGCTAGCCCTATTCACGGCATTATCAAATGGGAGGCGTGTCTAGCAGAATATCTGCACACTTAATTCAATATGAAAAAGTGGTTTTCTGCACCATGTAAAACATAATTCTGCTGTCCCTGATTAGCCGCCAAAGAAAAAAAAGTATCATAGGCTAACGAGAAAAAGAAACATTGTCCTTTGTGAAGACCCACTCCACGATCAGTGGTGATGCTATTGGACCGCGAATAAGATGTCTCCTTTTAACACCCCATGGAACTGGCAAGTAGCGTACTGGTATAGCAGCTGGAATGGTCTAGCACTTTGACCAGGAGCATGAGCGGCGGCGGGGAGGACTCCGCAACGATGGCGGTCGCAATTTCACCAAAGACACCCAAACGCCACGTGTCCCATGCAGGATATTCATACCCATGTCCTCACCATTTCCTGCAGACTCGTCCACCACCCCTCCTTCTGCAACGTCATCTGCAGAGACTAAAGCAGGATGCAGGGTCGAATGACCCTCTAACGCTTCTAGACTCACTCTTGGACGGCGC
>JBBPUI010000328.1:0-13486 GCA_038094615.1 Heimioporus aff. retisporus
CCCAGAAGAGGTCTGCGTTCTGATATGCGTTCGTGACGAGGTACTCCCCCATGGAGACCACCACGGATATTTCCAATGCGTTGTCGACACCTGGAATGAAACCTGATGAGTTGACGATTAGCAACAGCGCAAGTGCCCGACGCTCAAGCAGGCAAGTTGGCCCTCGCCGACCACGAACACGACCTGATCCCAGTTTGACAGCAAAACAAGCCGTTCAAGTCAAGACATGCCACAAAGTCGTCGCTCAAAGATCTCGCCAAAGGTACTCTCCATCACTCCTCATTGCAGACAGGCCTAGTGACATGTACTAGGCCGCACTCAGCAACCTGGCCCAAAATTGCCCAGGCGCGTCCCAACAGACACAACACCCAAAAACAAGCCCAGGCTGCCAAACACGCCGTGCTCGTTGCGTCAACCCACATATTCAACAGCGTGGATGGCGCCCCGTGCATCATCGCTGTCATTCCCCTCTGCGAAGACATCTGCACAGACGATGCCATCCATGCACTCGCATCGTCCATCGCCGCCGACATGGACGGCATCGACAGGCCTGCGCCAACGTGGCACATCAAGTACGTTTACTTTTACCCATCCTCGCCCCGTTCACCCCCATCGCCAGGGCACACCGCTTCAAAACATCCCCCCAACTCATCCCCGTCCGATACAGCTGACACTGGGACGCCATCGACGCTGCCAAGGCTGCCGACTGCGTCCTCTTCCTCCTCAGCCCGACCGTCAAGGCGCCCAACGCAGGCGACACCCTACTCCATGCACTACAATCCCAGGGTCTCCCCACCGTCGTCTCCGCAATCCCACCATCGCCCACCGTGGTCGACCCCAAATCCAAACCCGCCATACTCAAGTCCCTGCTATCGTTCATCCAGAATTTCGATCCCTCGCAGGGTCGTGTGTACGATCTAGCCGTGTACTCGGACGCGCTGAGCACATTGCGCGCGCTTGCAGAGGGACGGCTGCACAAGGTACGATGGTGATCGGGAAGAACATGGATCGTTGGCGACAGCGCCGAGTGGGCGGATGGCACACTCAAGGTGATGGGCACCATCCGCGGAAACTGTCCGAGCGCCAACAGACTCGTCCATCTCCCCAATGTGGGCGATTACACAGTGACCAAGGTACGTCCGACATGGACATTGTTCGCAGAGGCTGACTGGGTTGCAGATCGTATCCACCGCAGTGCGATTGACACGCCCCAAAAATGTGATCGAGATCGAGCCTCGGGTGCTGTCTGAACGGCTACCCTCTTTGGCCGATCCGATGGTCTTGACAAGCGTGCCGGATGAGATGGTGAACAAGCAGACGTCGGTGCTCATCATCCCTCTCAGACTCCGGGAATGGTGGGATCGCGCTCAAGAACTATGATCCCTTCGAACGAGCCCGTGGGATCCATATGAAAATTTACCCAAAGAGTATGCAAGAATACTCGAGTTTGAAGAATTCAAGTGCACTCAGCGGGACGTGTGTCGAGCAGCGGGGACCGAGGGTGTAGAGGTACATCCTTTCGTTTCTCTCTCCGCCTCACTCAGACACACATTCCAGTCCGGAATACGTGTGACCGTGTATGTGGAAGGTGTCCCGCAAGAGGCCGCCACCACACATCGTGGCCCCATCGTTCTCTATGGATTGTTCAAACATCAGCATAAGAAAACCGTGCTCCATTTCACTGTCCAATGCAACACCGAGTACGACGGTTCCGTCAAGTCCAAGGTAACGCTAGGCCACTCTCCTCCCGCCCCTCTCATCCCCCCACAGGATCCATTAATTCTCTGCTACGGCCCCTGTCGTCTGCACGTCCACCCGATCTACAGCCAGCACACCCAGGGCGGTGGCAAGGGCGTCAACAATGTGCACAAGTTTGAGCGGTTGTTCCTCAACCCTAAGCGTACGTTTGCGGCCTCGGCGTCGACGTCGACGCCGACGATGGTTTCTCGATATGCGTTCCCGTGCGCGTCTCGCTGAGACCAAGGTTACGCCAGAGAGGCACCGCACGAGCGGACGGTGGTACCTGCTCGTCGCCACGACCTCTCGCGCCTCTGCTTCCGCTTCCTCTTCCTCCTCCTCCTCTTCCTCCCTCGCCTCGGTCCGGACGCGTTTCGCGCTCCGACCGGGCTCATCGCCAGGCATCGGCTCCACTGCCCGCTTGCGTGTCCCCGCCTCCTCTGCCAGCTGCTGCTGCGTGCCGTGCTTGTCCTGGTACCGTTGGATCAGCACGTCGAACCGATCCGCGTTCGTGACATAGCGTTCGTGCAAGGACTGCCACAGGTGGTGGACCGACCATGGCCATCGTTGACCGACCCGCGGGAGCGCTCAGGGTGGTGTACATTGTGGCAGAGGCCAGCGCGGGGACCGTACGTTTTCGACGAGTTGCTGGAACAGCTTTTTGCCCTTGCGGCCCTGTTTGGACGGACAGTATCTAACGAGGTATTTGTACAGATACGCGTCGTGTTCGCCTGTAAACTCGACTCGGACGCTGTGGTGGTGAGGTGAGGTGGGTGGGAGTTGGGAGGAAGGGAATAAGACGTACGTGCTGGAGCGAGGCATCGCTGATTCCGAGGCGCGTCGCTGTGGCCTACTCACACGTTGATGGGTATCCTTTCAAACACGCTGACGACCATCCTAGCAACCAAGTCGTCTATGATCCTAGCAACCAAGTCGTCTATGATGCCCACGGTCGTTTATTCGAGTGTCCAGATTTCTGGCTTCAATGTACTGTTCTGCATGGTTATATATTTTTCTCTGGGTTTTGGAACGACAAAAACTATGGAAGGACACGCAGACGACGAATGCTGCAAGCATAAACACACTATTCCGCTGCAAAACTGCCCACCTGCCAACATGCGTGCCGCAAAAGAGTCCGTCCAGGGTGACCCACGGCGCGAGGGGCCACTGTCATTGACTGGAGAGGTCGCCAAGTGATCCGTCTGATGGACAAAAAGCGGAGGTTCATGGACCTTTCGTGAGGCCAAGGCGAGTTGAACGTGAGCGTGACCGAGATCTTGCTCTGGATCCGACTAAGCTTTCCTTCCGCACCGAGAACGCCGATTTCCCATTGACTGCAATGTCGCGAACATGACCAGGGACATCGATGGAAATCCGCACTCGACCGAACGTCAACCCGACCAGAATCAACTTACCAATATCAAACCAAAACATCGAACGATCGTCCGACACTGCCATCGAGCCTTGACTATGCCAGCCATTCGGGACCCCAATTCTGTCTTGAGCCTACTGTTGCCGTCGACTTCATCTTGGGCCGCTTCCGTGACCATGCACCGGCATCGTCCATCGTCGCGACCCAAATCCCGCACCGCAATCGAGCGACCAGAACAATCTTGAACCCGTCGTGTTCCATCGGTATCGACCTCGTCCACATTCAGCTCCCGAGTCTTCAACCATTGATCACCGTTGGCCTCGTCGAAACCATCGGAACTGCCACCGTTTTACAGCGCACAGACGTGTCCGGGTCAGTTTTCGTCATTGTTGTCACATCGTCCGTGCCGAACCTCCCTGCCGGGTACGGTGCATGTGTCGACACATCGGATGAACAGCACCCAGATCGGTCAAACCGGGACCGCAAGCGAGAACGCTGTCTCGCCACCACCCGCCTGCTACCTTGCCCCGCGCCCTAAAATGGGCGAGCTAGAGCCAAGGCGTATGCAGGTATCGGAGAAGGGGTGTTAAAGCGGCGATACAGTGAGGGCCTAGATCTATTGGCGGTTTCTGCTGATCCGGGGGACGCTGCGATGTCTGCAATGGGCAACGGAATTCGCTAGAGCGGAAAGACGATCGATGGTTGGCTTGTAAGAGACTTTCTCGAGGTTGCGCAAGTGGTAGTGTACGTGATGATATCGACATGGGTGAAATAATGTGTGCTTGAACTGTTGAAGAGACACTGACGCTCGGAAATCGAGTGGGATCGAGGGATCCGTCAAGGAACATAGTGGGAAACAATGAAGGAACATTGTTCGGGTCCAGGGAATGCGAATATGAACGCAGCAGGAAACGAGTCGGGGATTGACATCGAAGGACCTGCCGATGGGAACGAGAGCACGGTCTTGAAGCTTTGCATACCTGAAAAATGAGTCACAGAGTGAATGGATGTGCTGGTCATACCGCCTGGCATCTGAGGTCAACTTGAAGGTGCAGTAAGAGAATCGTGGGTGAGAATGATCCTAGGCGTAAACAAGGCAGTGGACAGGAGGCAGTTGGACTTCGTTCAACTGTAGTTGACTCGGCTAGAATGAGTGTTGTAGAAAGTGGTGGTTGAGTGGTCAGGGTGAGCATTCCTGAGACCGGCCGAATTGAGGGCTTGACGGTCAAGGCCGTTTGTGGTAGCAAGGAGAGGAGCCACGAGATCGGATCCCGAGTCTTGATGGTTTCAAACGCAGCTAGAGCCTAGGGCTTATTGACGAGCCGAGTTCGAAGGCGATCACAACTACCATAACAGGGCAATGGGGCAACCAAGGGGTCAAGTGTCCGACCCACAATGACCTTTCCAGGCACTACGTCTCGATCTCCATACGGTTTCCCAGATTCTTTGACTTCTTCCACAGGTACGAGAGGAATCGGTCTTGGAATGCCGGAGTTGGTATCAACCGTCATAAAGATCGAGATCTCGAGTAGCGCAACTGAGGGTCGCCGGGTGTTGCGCATTGACCTGGGAGACATTTGTGACATAGGCGCCATAAAGCGAACGATGGATCCATGCTGCGTTCACGTCACGGTGAGCTGTTCGCAGCGTCGTGTGTTTGAATGCGTGTACATGCGTCGTCGAAGGATGAATGTTGAATTTCCTCGCATTTCATCCCATAGGTTTGTTGTCAATTTTCTGACCGAAACGATTTCGATACTAACCAGACCATCCCGAATCGTTCAGCACACCGCAAAGCTAGAGAAAGACGACAGAAATACCTGATGCAAACACCATTCTACAAAATACCGATCCGATTGGTGGATCAACACATCTGAATGCAGTGTCAGACTCCAGTCAACAGTGGCAATCCATGGCATACCAAACCAAACCAAACCAAGAAACCGAGTCCTAAAAATGAGTGACAATAGTTGGAATATGCTTTGAGTGATGTCAGCACATCGCAAAGCTAGCCAATCAAACCGAGACGCACCAATGCAAATGAATGACAGCAGTTGGAAGGAAACGAAGAGGGGATTTGAATCAAACAGAGGAGAATACCAATCCTTCCGGGCACGAACGTTGATGACAAAAGCGATGTATGCAGGCTACTAGATCTGTCCCGCGTGTGACCCGTTGCTGTCCCACTTGAGGAGTCGCAGGGCCCGACTCCACAATCGCGATGTCATCTTCATCCTTTATTAGGCTGGGCATGGGGAACATTCCCTCTGTGTCGTCGTCGTCCTGACTGCACAGGGAGCTGCTGTCGTTGGACTCCGAGTCGCCACATTCGGAAAGCGCCCGAGGATACATCTCCATGCTAAACTCGTGAAGGGCCTCCAGAAGGGTGCGCATGAGGTCCTTCCCCTCCTCAGGGGATCCGGAAGTGTCCGCCTTACTCGGGGTTTCCAACCTCTCGCGGCCATCGAGGGCGCCCGTTTCAGCCTGCGATTCATCCGGCTGGTCAAGGCATCACAAGACTGGTCCGAATCTGTGTCGCCAGAACCAGCAAGATCGCACAACCCCATTCGACAAGAAGTCGTCCTCGTCGGCCCGTAGCCCTCTGCTGGAATGGTCTCCTTCAGGGTCCACGCAAACCCTGTCATGTCGGCCATTCCACACTGCCGTATCCTCAGCAGCCAGGTTGGCGACTCCACGATCTCGTCGTCCTGTGAATAGAGGTAGGACAGCTCCGAATCGGACGTGGCCTCGGACAAGTCACCCGGCGATCCAGGATGTGTCTCGAAGATGCCGTCGTACGGCGAACCACTGAATTCCGATTCCGAGTCGGACGCGTGCCCCGGTGAATTGTACGCCATCGTGGCAATCCAGTCCCAAGGGCAGCACGCGAAATCGGGCACCGCATCGCACAAGGTAGCGGGAGATATGGGCTTGGCCGAGTCGTCGCCCCGATCAACTTGCTGAACTTCACCAACGACAATGAGCACATGTGGTAGGGCGGAAGATGTTCACCGGTCGGTCCCGCGGCTTGTTCTTCGTGTCGCCCCTTCTCGCAACCGTCGTCGTCCTCCACGTGCGAGAACGGCTTGCTGACTGACAGCTGCAATCCAGACTCGGAAACGCCTGCTTCATCTTCCACCCGAATTGCCGGGGCAGAAGATGTCGCAAAATGACACTCGACAAGCTGTAAATACCTTTCAGCAAAAATCAGGTGTAGTTCGAGGCTCGGTTCGCTCACGTTCCAGCAAGATGGATGAAAAAACCGTGCGTACACCGAGTCGACATGCTATTGAAGATTATCTCAGCACAAAAATAGTGTGCCTAGGAATCTAACTCACATCCAGATCGACTCCATGCTCAGGAGCGTCGGCACTACCTTCCGGGGACATGTCAACGGGGTCACAGTGGCCATTGTCGTCCGATCCGCGGTCGCACGAAGATATACTGGACAACCTATCCTGCGCACGCATGCCAGTCACTGACAGAAACGCGCCAGACCGCATCGTAGACCCGATGACCTTGCTAACGAAGCTCACATTCGACCCGGGGCTCGTGTCGTAAGGCGGGACCCGCTTGGTAGCCGGAGGAGTACCCAGATCCCCTTTCTCGTTCCCCTGTGCACGCCCTGGTTTACCAACCTTGCTCCCGTCAGTACCAACGTCGTCGTCCATGTCCAGGAATGAGTTCTTCCCAAATAGCTGTGGGTCAGACGCAGGTTCGGCTGCTTCATCCTCGGCGTAAATCGCCGGCACAAGGGTCGTCGCCGGATGAAATTCGATGAGCTGGAAACAACACTGAGCGATTTGTAGCAAAATGTCAAGTGGTTTCGACTCACGTTCCAACAGGTTGGGTGAAAGAATCTGGCATACATCATACTGACGTGCTGATGATCGTCGCGTTAGCGGCAGTGATGACATGGTTGAGTGCCTCAACGCACCTCTCGACCGGCCTCGAGATCCGCAGGCCGGTCTATATGGGCCCCCGAGTCTGGTTTGCCCGATCCACGGTGATGGATTGACGACACAAACCCGCTGAGGGATGACCAGGTCTGGTTCTTCCCGACGTTCGCACCGGCACTGCGATCACAGCGATCAAAAGGCCACCCGTCCCCAGAAGGTGTGGGGATATGGCTGAGGCAACCTTCCCAGCGGAATCTGGACCGAGAGCGACGGAGGGGGTGGGGAGAGGGGATGTAATGGCAGTAACGACAGACGGGATTGGAGACATGATAGATAGGTAGAAATGGGACTGGATAGTGCTGTACGACGAGGGGATAGAATATATACCTGTGCCATGTCAGCCTCTACTCTGAGCGCCTGACATGGAGCAGAAGCAACTGCCAGCCTCTTGGATGAGTAAATTGAAAACATGCACGACAAAATGCTTGTGATGCGCACCTGGATACAATCCATAAAGCAAAGGTCCAAATGTTACTGTGCCGTGCATCGGCCAATCCGCGTTATATACACTCAAACTTCTGCAATGCTGAAGCCAGTGAGTGACCTCTGAATGCGCCGTGGTCACTACTTTGCGAAAAACGAATAATACTATGCGCACCTTCACCAATTTCTTGTAGCCTCCCTTCAGCGTACTTATGCATGCTTGAGACATCTCGGTGACGTCTGATCATGGTCTTGCAGGTAGCTAATAAGACCATTGTCCACTCTTCATTGCCGAATAGTGGGTAAAACAAACGATAGAAACAATTAGCAACTGATGCCTTCCCACTGGAGAACGATGATCTACTACCAAATCCACCTAGGGAAGGGAGCGACATACTCATTCTAGTAGGTCCTCGGAGGGCAGAAAACCACATACCACATCTCCGATCGCGTCCTTGAGTGTCTTTGCAGAGTCCCCGAACCGTATCGTAGGTGACTCGGGTGAAGTGGCTCGACCCCATCGTTTGAAGGTGGACGAGTGTAACGATGAACTCGCTGGTTTTATGTAATCAAACGGCAAGCGGCCCCATACCGGTACCCGATTCTTGCAGCACAGGCGCGGATCTAAGGACCAAGCTGAGAACTCTCCACGCGTATTCCCTGAGAGTGTGGCGCTGTGCTTACGGTTCACAAATGGACTGACCACTCATGTCCTGACTTTACTCGTCGCGCAGATGGGTTCAAGTCAGAAGTTGTAACATGGCCCGCTACACCTAGTCTGGTAACCAGCCTGCTAGTATGAGGCCGCCACGTGAAGTGGCAGACCGTCGATAGGCGGTCTGGTAAATTTCGTTCCGATCCGAAGGGGGTTGCGGATTGATCGGTGCACGTGATAGAAAACCTCATTTTGGACAATAAAAAAACTTATAATTATGCTGATGAAAATTTAAAAAAAAGTGTTATTTTTGCGAGTGAATGGATCTGGAGAAAATAACCACTAACCCATACGTTGAATGTAGTACTCATGCAGTCCCCTTGACGTTTGCTTTCATGGACATGTCTCCGTTTGTAGATCAAGTCCTCAGTACTCCCGTGCATCTTTTACGTGATGTCACACATGCTCGCATTGCCAACCAGCTTCCCAATGACTACCTCTTGACTCTGAATGATCAAGACAAATTCAATGGTCTCAAAGCATGCATTATCGTCCATTTTCTAACATCAGGACTGGTTGTTCTGTGTGATTTTCAGCTTCGAGCCGCACTGGAATCTCTCAATGGGCACGATTCTATTGTCACAGCAGGCACCAGGAGCGGAAAGACGCTTTGCATTCTGATTCTGCTGTTACTTCAACCAAACACCATGTCGATCACGATATCACCTCTCAAACGTCTTCAAGTGACTCAGGTACAAGAATATCACTGTGTCATGTCATTCATTTGCTATGTGATACCTATATTTGCTGTTTAGGTGCTGGAGTGCGAGAAATACCACATCAAGACAGTTGCGATCAATGAAGACACTCCTGGCAACCCAAAGCTCTGGGAGGTATGTCTAGATCTACGTCTCTTTGACTCTCTCTGCCGGATCAAATGTATTTCCTTTGCAAGTCTATCCGCAACAGCGACTATCAA
Source organism: Heimioporus aff. retisporus (assembly GCA_038094615.1). Lineage (NCBI taxonomy): Eukaryota > Fungi > Basidiomycota > Agaricomycetes > Boletales > Boletaceae > Heimioporus > Heimioporus aff. retisporus. Next base: position 9,126 of record JBBPUI010000328.1, read on the forward strand.
CATCTTATTGTCTCCCTGGAGCAGCTTGGAATGCATGGTGGCCACCTTCCCAGGCTAGCACAACTCATTCGATAAGACAGAGCATTTAATAGCAAGATCAGCCGTGTTCACGTTGATGAAGCACACAGCATATACATGGCTGGTCTCCCACATCACAGAGAAGAAGCATTTCGCCCTGCATATGGCATGTGCTCTGGGTTTGCATCCTGGAGCTTGTAGAGAATGGGGAAGGTGCCAGACTGCACCTTGGCAGGAGCGCTGGCCTGTTGCTCCACAAAGATCGAGGTGCTGATGTTGATATTGTCGTAGCACATGATGTGGGGACGTCTAGCAGCTGTGATCGCTTGGTCCATGCAGTGAAAAGCAAGATCGCGCAGTAAGCTTGTGAGCGATGTGAAGGAAACAGCAAGGCCACATTGAGCAAGCGCTTCGATTGTCTGGCAGGATGCTCCATTTGTCCACAAAAAGAGTGTGAATGGAGCAGCGAAATACAGACTGGAGTTCGAGCGAACTTTTGCAAGTTGGGCAACGATGACCTGACAGGGCTATACCAAAAAAATTCAGGCAAAGCAAAAGTATAATACCTAACTTGATTCATATAGTGGATGCATCCTTGGTAGAATTCTCTCTGATTGCTTGAGTCATCTAGGAGGCACTCAAGAGAATTTTCTTCAGAGTCAGAGCATGGGTCAACATTGCTGTTCCAAGCCATGAGGAAACGTCCCAGGTTGCAAGAAACTCAGGCATGATTTCCTGCATCATCAAGCACATTTCATCCTTCATGTTATCCATCTCAGGGGACACCTTTCATGAGATATAATCAATCATGTGAGGCTCCATCCAAGTAGATATCTGTGAAAGGCCTCGAGGATCACTAATGATGTTGTCGAGAAGCTGAGCAAGATTTGTAGTGTCCATGGAGCTATATATCTTGCCACGCATGACTAAAAAGTCAGGCTAAGATGGATTGAGAACAGTAACGAGTGCTGTTAAGAGTGAAAGATGACTCAGATAGAGAACCTTCACTGCCCTTCTAATTTGTTCATTCGAAGAGATTCGTTCTTTGTGAGACTGGTCAAGATTAGCTCCACAGTCTGGGCAGGTACTGGGTTGCGCAGGATTTTCTTCGAGATCAATATCCATTGTGACCGTAGATTGCACAAAGTTATGAATTGAGCAATCAATCATGGTGCTTATATCAGCTGGATAAGGCTTATCTTTTTTTTCAGGACTTATCCTCAACTTATCCTCTATCCACATGGACTCTACTATGTACAAATCGAGGTTTTCTATTATGTGCACCGATCAATCCGCAACCCCCTTCGGATTGGAACGAAATTTACCAGACCGTCTATCGATGGTCTGCCTTTTCATGCGGCGGCCTCATAGCAGGCTAGTTACCAGACTAGGTAAGGGTAGGATGTGGGGGACCCAGTACCGCTGGTGGTCATGAAGGAGCCAGCTGCGGAGGGGGTAGTGGATTGTCACCCCAAGGGTCGTCCAGAGCTATCTTGATGGCGGATCCCGTTGCCATGGAGGGTATGGACAGCATGCAACGCATTACAGCAATATTGGGAATTGGGTGTGCTTGGTGCCAACAGAGGCGATAAGTACCAACTTGTGTGATTTCTCATTGGCAAAAAGAGGAGACGGACCTCATTGCAAGCATCAATGACGGCATGTGTGCCAAGAGTTTGGTGACTAGGTGTGTTGACTGAGAGAATCGGATCCTGGAGACAATTTGTGTGAGTTCACAAAAAGAAAAGACTGTACAGACCTGCCATCTGAAAACACTTTCTGGAGCTCATCGAGGCCGTCAGTGGATTGGGCTTGTGTCCTCGTCATAGGTGAAGACAGCCCAGTCAATACCATTGCTGGCAACGACGCAAATGACCATGCTGGACAGATTGACAAGTCAGCGTGGGAACTCATGCATGTGAGCTGGACACTTGGATATTCTGAAATCTGATTTCACCATCATTACAATATTTGCGGTGAGTGAGTTTTTTTTCTGGGTCAAACATGCCTATAGGGTTTTGTTCTATCGTTCTCATGACTCTTGCAAGGACAAACTGTCCACTTAAGTTGGCAATCTCGCGATTCTCTCAAAGATGGGTACAACTGTATCGCCACTTCTGACCAGCAGATTACAACTCTAGTGGGAATTGATGTAAGCGCTCAGATCTAATGTCATGGTGACATGAACTCGAAACTGCCATTTCCAATCTGTGCGTTCATTCGTTGAACATCCGCATCATCTCTATTCTATTCCACATTGCCTGCAACACTCGCTCACTTTCCCTCCTCAACTGACCGACCGACCTCTACCTCCTATTTCGCCAGCTTTTCACCTAGTGCAGATTTAACTTGCTATTATATGATCGATGGCTCATGATTGTGTTTCACAGACTTTGAAGCGGCAACTGCACTCAATGATCGAAAGCGATGCGTACAGTGAGGCTCTTGTCCTCAATCATCCCATGTGTTACGATTGACCCCTATTCTTTTTCTTTCACTCATGGTTGCTTACCATCGTCAGCTCTACCCGATATTTCCACTTCAATAGAGTGCTCTAGAACATACAACGTGTTCATCGCACACCCTTATTGTGTTATCTTTACTTCTTCTTCTTCCTTTCGAACATTCTTTGCTTAGTCATAGTTGTTCCATGACCTTCTATGACTTTCCATTATGCAGTATATAAGCTCTAGTACTTCGTCCCTTGTACCCTAGCTTAGTTCTGCTCAATCTTACCTCGTTCCCCTTCGTTCCTCTCATCGTAACTCGCTGCTACCTCGTCGGTAGGCAGACTTATCCTCGAACCACCTGCTATACATCCTAGCAGGAAGAACCCTTGACCCTACAGGGCAAGTACTTCGTTATCACCTAGAACCCTTGACCCTACGTTCTAGTTCTTTGAGCCTACACTCGTTCCTACCCGGACCAAGCGTAACACCATGCCCTTTTCTGACCAGATCTCAAGAGCCCGGCGTGAAGACAATGCGGCTGCTAGGACAGATGACTCTGGGTTGTATTTTCTTTAGTGTATGTTGTTCTTTCTAAGACCCCTGGATCCAGGTGGGAAAGACAGGGTTCCAGAGCAGCCAGAATTTGATGGTCATATAGGAGAATCTGGTGATGGCACAGTGGGAGACATGGATAGCAATGTCCCCAGTGTGACAAGCTGGGTAGTATGAGTCCCTCCCCAAATTTTAGTGGCCCAAGGCTGTCGTTGATCTTGTGGGACTCTTGCCCATCTCTGATGATATTACCATCTCTTACCTTTGTGAGCACTTCATGTCAGAAACCATCTACATCAGCCTTGGCTCTTCTGCCCTTGTTGCCATCAATCCCCACAAATGCACCTCCAACACCAACTGTATCCTCTAAAAGTATGCTGCTGAGTACCACAATGCTGTGGAAAACAAGACACTCTCCCCTCCCCACATTTTAGTGGTTCAAGGCTGCCACTGGCCCTGCTGGTCTTAGCAGCTTGCCCACCCTTGTTGCTGTCAACCCCTGCAAGTATATCTCTGATGCCAACTCTCCCCTCCAAAAGCATGTTGCTGAGTATCACAATACCACAGAAAACAAGACCCCCCTCCCTCCCCATATTTTAATGGCTCAAGGGTGTCACTGATCCTGCTGGCCTCTCATCCATCTCTGGCAGCATCATCATTGCTTGTCTTCATGAGTGTTTCATGTCAGACACCATCTGCACCAGCATTGGCTCTTTTGCCCTTGTTGCCACCAACCCACAAGTACATCTTCTTCAACATTGACTGTCCTTGAAAGATACACTGCCAAGTATCATGGTACTGCAGAATGCAACACCTTACTCCCCCCACACATTTTCCAACTTGCCAAAAATGCCTGCTATGATGCCACATCAGTGTGCAGTGCACCACCCAAGACCAGTATCCCACTATCTGGTAGCGCCCATATCTTTTAGGCTGCGTATGGTTGACTAACATTGTCTTCTCTTTTAGTAGTGACACTGGCAGCAGCAAGTCTGGAGCCCATCACCTTGCCATCAAGCCACTCTTAGAGCTCTCTGTTTCCAATTTAGGGAAGAAGGGCTCCAAGTTGGCAACACAGACTCCTGCTGTCAAGTTTGTTCTTGAGTCCTTTGGGTGTGCTTGCATGACAACAAGTACTTTGCTGGGTCCTGTGTTATACTGAAGGCAAGGTCTCACTATCTTGTACAACTGACCTGTTTGCACTACTCAAGTGTGACAACAAGTGCAAGTTGATCATTGTTATTTATGATGGTAACATTGTCAGTTCCAGTAACAATTGCCCCACCATGTATCATATTAGTTCACATCTATACCAAACTCCCTCAAAACAAAACATGAATG
>JBBPUI010000328.1:13583-24336 GCA_038094615.1 Heimioporus aff. retisporus
TATGACAACAAGTGCAAGTTGATCATTGTTATTTATGATGGTAACATTGTCAGTTCCAGTAACAATTGCCCCACCATGTATCATATTAGTTCACATCTATACCAAACTCCCTCAAAACAAAACATGAATGTTTGGCTTTCCATAACAATGGTACCTAGCTACCAGTTAACCAAAAATCATCAAGACTGTGCAAATGTCATAGCTCCCTTGGCTCGCTTCTTTGAATTCTTGCCACCTATTTATAACCATTCAATAAGCAACTTGGCTTCGCAATGCAACCACTCACTATCTGGACTATGGGGCCACTTTTGTGAACTACTCATTGCAGAGGTGGAGCTTGTATGACCAGCCAGGGGTGACATTGTTGCAGTGGAAGAGCCTTCAGGACCAGGTCTACAAGCTTGAGAAGGATGAGGGTGACAACCTGAGTCTGGAGTCACTGAATCAGTCAAAGGAAAGGCCCCAGGAGTGGCTTCTGAAGCTGCAGGTGACACCTCCTGATCACAGCAATCCTTTGCATGGGAGTCAACACACCCATCACCATCCTCTAGTTCTGGAACTACAGGAACTGTGTCAGAAACTTGCAGAACCAGCTGTTTTCATGATGTGTGTCTGATAGAATCCTCATTTCGTCGACCAGTGGGCACAAGTGTCTTTGGGTTGCAGCCACAGAAAACGACATCAAGGCCAATGCCTTCAAGCTCTTCTACCTCTTCATCCATATCTCTAGAACACTTGTGATGAGCGTTCATTTCCAACTCCTGTCTGGAATAAGAAAACTTGTCGCTAGAATGTAGAAAGCAACATACATGGACCAGTGCCACTAGCGCATCATGCACCCCCTTATTCACCCCAGGTGACTTGGATTCAAAGCCACCAGAGTCTTGCCAGGCTAGCGGAGATTTCTCTATGGCATGAACAATCTTCTGAATGGCTAGTCAATCTGCTCTCTTTTCCTGGAAAGACTTCCAAGAGCTCATTGCATCAGCAATGGGGATTTTGTGTTTCGTAGAAATAGTGGATATCTGATCTGCAAAGTTGAACTGAGTATTGGAATAAGGACCAACTGATTGAGGCCTAGCAAACAGGGTGGGCTGCTTCATGTGCTGTTCTGGTTGAGTGGCTAAGGAAGATCGAAGAATCAATGCAGCGAGTGTGGATTCAAAGAGCTCGTTGTGGTATTCAGCAATGATGCTGTATTCAAGTACAGCTGCACCTGCAATAGCATGGAAATCCCGGCTGCTGCTGCTGCTTGAGACCCCAGACCAGTCCCAAGCCGAGTGATGAAGTAGATGAGTGCCTTGAATGCAGAGATTGGACTTGGATTTGAGAGAGATGCTATCTTGCAACTTGCAAGCTAAATACATCGCCTTCACCAAAGCATCGCATTCCTTCTGAAGCTTCAGCACTTGCACCTTCTGTTGAGTTATTTGTTTCATGCGTCTCCTCAGCTTCCTGCACCCATCATCTACTTGCCCAACAACACTGTCCGAGTCCACATCCACATCTACATCTTTGTCTTTGTCCTTCTCCTTGTTGGATCGTAGCGGTAAAACCTGAGCTAGCTCTTTTGAAGTCTGCACACGTTGAGTATGCGATGCAATCGTGGCAGGTAAGGCTACCTCCAGAGTAAGGCATGCTCCATAGTTATCAAGTATGGCACTTAAAAGCTGTACAAGAATCATTCAGGTCAGATCATCTTTTAATCAAAAAAGAAAAGAAAAAGAAACCCACCAGTCTATCTGTAGGACATGTTTTCAACAAAGTATTGTAGCGCTTGATTGCATCAATCGCAGCCTGTGTGTACGGAGAATTGGATGATTTCGAAAATGAAATGCAATAGTTCACCAAAGGATCTAACCAGCGAGAGACCTGTGTAGACAAATAGTTGTTTGAGCAGGAATTGGTGACCAAAACATCAAACCTACCTCCTGTAATGTCAATGGAATGTGCTTGAAATGATTTGCCAACAATACCAACGGTCAGTGAGTTAACACAGGAAGACCATATGTATTGCTGGTTAGGTCCAGTGATACTAGCTTAAATTTTGCCGGCACTGAATTGATAAGAGGGTAGAGCAGCTGGGATACCTGGTCTTGGAGGTCTTGACTAATAAGGTTGGATATTGCGTCAGTCGCATCAGCAACATAGCTCCCAAATGCAGACATGTAATCTTTGTCTGAGATGCATCCTATTGCGTCTGTAACTGAAGCATCCATTGCTGTGCTCCATGTATCATCCAGGACTGATAGCAATGCCTATAGGGACTTGGTTGGCTTGAAGATAGAGTTACTGTGGAACAAACTCACTGGTAGGACTTTGTGAAGCTCCTGGACCTTTTTGGCTCGTCATAACTGAGACACTTTTTGCTTGATTGCAGAATTGATGTTGTCTGGTGGTAAAGAGAGGATCATATCTATGTCTTCTAGCTGGAGCACTGTGTCCATAAATAAAAGATCAAGTTTATCGGCCATGGCTGCAATAGCGGCACACAGAAGCTGTGGAACAGAATAAATGAGGGTACACATGACACGAAATCCACTTACTCCACCATGAACACCGCAAAGCTCGTTATAGAGCCATTTTACGTTCATCTCAGGCATCTCCACAAAGTAAGAACCTTGGTTGACCAACGACTCCGTCGCCTTGAAGGCAGATTCTGAATTGACAACAGCTACCAATGGATTGGCCTTCTTGGCTGTTGTGTGACGATTCCGCAGCTCCTTCAACCTTTGGGTTCGCTTGTCATCAGCAAGGGTGGTGAGCAACTGGATCTCCATGATAACACTCTCCTCATCAGTCTCCATGTACACATGCCTAGTCTCATTGCGGCTGAGATACTGTGCAAGCTCGATGCCACCAGAGAGGAGGGGCTCTGTAGAAGTGCAGAGATTGAGTGGTAGGATATAAATACAAAGAAAAGAAATCACCTTCGTCGTATACAGCCACTAACCATTTTCCGCCGTATGCAAGAATCCCTTCAAGATTCTCTAAGTTGTGGACGGATTGCGAATTATAGAAATATATGTTGGCAACAGAAAGCTGGTCATCCTGTAAATCCTGCAGGGCCTTTCTCTTCTTCTTAGCCACTGCATTTTCCACCCTAACCTCCTCAAGGTAGGACTTCAGAGCAGCCAGTCGGTGGCAGCCACCAGCACACTTGATGCTTTTGATAGAGTCCTCAGAGACCTTGAATTTGAGATTGGGAAGTTTGCTTGTATCAGAGGGTGTGGGGTCATTGGTGAGGGAGGATGTGGCCACTAAGGCCCTGTCCAGCACCAGCAGAATAACAGATTTTTCGTCATACCGTCCAAGTCCATTTTGCCGAAATGAGGCAATGAGGCGTTGCACTTGGTTTGGCTTCAAAAGATGTGAGTTCCATGTGCCAAACTCTAGCTTCTCCTCGAAATCAAGCAGGTTGAGTACGGCGTACCCTAGGAGGGATTGGCGGGTGCTTTGTTGGAGGCACCAGGAATTCTGTACTTGATCATCAAGCCTTGCAGCTACCTGGATTTCCCTGGAATCTAACAAGAAGCCTTGTGTTGGCTCAAGGGCTGCTGGTGGTTGTGTTCATTGTGGGTGCATGAAGTTGCCACTTGGAAGGTTAAAGCTTAGTATCTAGAGCCAGGAGAGCAGTCATGCCGTGCCGCTTATTGTGTTTGTTACTAGGATCCCACGGGGAATCTTGGAGTTTACGCGTGCTCACCACATATGGTAAGTGCATCGCAAACTTTGCAGTACGCCAAAACCAGAGGACCCAGTGATCGCCAAGTCGCACACCACACCATGTTTGTCTTTCAACATAAGTATCTAAGGCGAGCTTTTTATCTTGCACTTCCTTTATAATGGAACCCTGGCACTATAGGGGTGAGTATACTGCGATGAGGACAACTGCCACAATGCATGTGCCACGATATTCACCTTGCCCTTTGCACCCACTTGCATGCTCACACCCTTGCGCCTTCGTGAGCCTTGGGTACCCGGTCCGGGGTGGTGAAAGACCTCTATATGCTCAACAACAAGGGTCTGCTCGACAATGCTATCCTCGCAAATGATACCAGATCGTCGGACATCCATCTTGAGACTTTTGGGTACAACATTGAGGATGCACTCAGGATACTGAGCTGGTAGACATGGTCAATCTCTGTAGCATGCTCCCAGATGAGTGCGTAGTACCAAGTCGATCCGGACAGTCTTTCCATGGCCAATTTGCACCTGATACCACCTTGTCCTCAACTAGTTCCATCAGTTTCGTCTTCCAAGTACCACTACTGATCCCACCCCGGTCTGAATACACCAGACAATAATACACTACCTGCCCCTACGTACACACCTGCCCCAGCTTTCCCTCGAGGTGTGTCCCACCCTTGCTCTTGCCTATTCTTTTGTGACCCCCGTGCAGGTCCCTTGCTTTGAACAACTCCACTATCAGGCTGTTGTGCGACAGGTTTCGGATCAGCATGCATCTCCCTACGAGACTCCCATATGCCCACATCCACGTGAACTGGTGAAGAGATGGATCAAGGCAGGAGGTGTGCGTGGGGACGGACGTGATGGATGACGCACTTGCTCTTGGCTTGTAGTTTGCATATCCACACATTGGCATGGTCTGGGTCGCGGATGCACTCACCGTGGAGCTGTGCAGGTGCATGTGAGTGGATCGGATACCCATGGGTATCTTGACGTACTGCGTTCACCTGGTTGAATTTTTCACAGAGGGCTTGATACCTGGAGTCAAGCCATGTACTGAAACACATGCTTTTCTTTGTATCGTAAGCTGGAATGTCGTTGAGGGTGTAGGGGTGGCTAGGTCATGGCAGAATATGCAGTGTAACAAGCAATGGATCAGAGATGTATCACACCTTAAGTTGTGTGTTTTCTTTGATGTGGGCGATTCGGACGTGGTTGAGACAACATCCATTGGTATTGTCAACCAATGTCTTTACCGTGTTCAATGCCACAACCAGTGTTCTCACGCTTTTTGCCTCTCAATGCCGATTCGCTTCAACTAGGGCCGTATGATATACAAACAAACTAGCTATACACTTCATGGGGATTTCGACATCTTCACTGGCAAGTGACTCTCCTCACACAACTGTGACCCCTTTGTAGGAAGTTAACCTACTCAGACTATGAGGTGGGCGGTGAGCAACACAGGCCCAACGATTGCACTGTGTGGCATACTGAAGGTGCTGTGCCCCATAACCAGAGTTGGGAGGTAAAGAGAGGCTTGCTGGTAGTAGAGATTGCAACGCCACCATGCCAGGAGGTATAGAAAGACTTGCTGGTGACTGAGAGTGTCCCATCACTGACAGAATATTGACTTTGGGTCCTCGGGTTGGAACTGGTGGAGGCGGCATGTCCCCAAGATGCACCGGCCCTGTTGAGAGTCCCATTGGATGATCAGTCATTGCTACAATGGGAGGGGAATTTATCGAGGCTGGGTGGGAGGTCATAAGTCGATAAGGGCTAGGTTTGCAATACAAGTAAACTCACCACAGGATGGGGCAGCACTGATGGACTGACAGGTGGCTCTTGGATTTGGTACTTGTCTTAAAAAAAAAAAGTTAGCAGAGCATCATTGATAAGTATATGTCACAAACCTTGTGTCTGCCGAACCGTTGTTCCAAGCTTAGACCAGTAATATTGGTAGCAGGCTGTGCAAACTACTTGCCAGGCTTGCCTTGCTCTGGTCCATATCTGCAATGTATGGTTGACCTGGTTGGATGTGTGGAGCTTCACAATCTCGGCGCTGGCAAGGTCTGTTTGCCTGTACATATGCATCCTCGATGAACTGAGTTTCAATATGAGCAGCTGAATGGGACATGAGAAAGCGATGGCTGAGAACTCACTACATACTGTGTGCCACAATATATGCCGTTTGGATACACAGAAAGCTGCAATCTGTGCATGGACCTTTCAGGACATCAGCAACATGCATTGGACTGAATGCATGACTGACCTAAAGAGTGACTTCCAGCTAGCTGGGTTCTGTCTTTGAGACCAAGCGACATGTCCTGGGCTGAGTTCAGATGGGCATGAGTGTGTGTAACTGGTTGATAGGACATTGCTGACATGCCCTGCCGTGATTGTGTGAATTGCAGAAGGCAGTCGCAACTGCAGCACCATAAGCTCTTGTCAGGATAGGATATGCAGAGGTGGGCAACAGTGGGTCACAGGTGGAAGTGCTCAAAGACATCTGAATGAAAGTGACAGATTGGCAGTGATGAATTCCGTAAGCTCATACATCAAAAAGGCTCAGAGGAAGTCTTCTCCGAGTGCGCAGGCAGGAGGATGAGGTGCAAGAGAACACGTAGTGTCACACAGTCACGCAGCTGAGCCGTTGGAGAATCATTGGGCCAGACTGCATCAGGTTATGCTAAGTCTCACAGAAACGCCCAATGCTCAACCAGTGGAAAGCAACTCGTATCTCTATTTCTCTGCAATGGATATGACTGACATGGTCGCTTCAGCACTGCTGGAACTAATTGAGCCACACATTCGAAGGTCGTGGAAGGCTCGCCTCAATGACTGAGCTGTTGCCAAACTACAAAAGCACATTGACACTAGTCTATATGGCATTGGGTGCATTATCCAGCACTACTGTCTCATTTGGATCGCACCTAATGTAACTGCTACACTGCAATGATAGACCTACTAAATTTGTAGACATTCGGAATGGCTTAGGTCTGAAGTGCACATGCCAGCAGGCCCACATGCCACTAGCAGGCCCACAGACACGTATGCAAATGCCTGTTCCTGTGCTTCCGACCTCCTTTTTCATCACATTCCGCACCAGTTTGTATTGCGTAGCCGCGTTGGGTGCTGTTGTCGCCTACCCTGCCCATCAACCGCATACTCCACGATGAAAAAAAAACCAAACACGGCACAAACCTGTGTACTCGCTTTGCGCACCGTGCCTACTGCACCTGCACCGCACCCTGCCAAATCCGGTGATACACGCTCACAAACGCCATTGTCCCCACCTTGGCTTGCACAAGGTCTTGCAGCTTGATTGCCGTCACGTCTTGAGCTCATCTATAATGAGGTCATGTTACAGTCGTCCTCATCCCGCTCATATGTTCTACTTTTCGCTCACTCTTTCCACTTCAATAGAGTGCTTCATGCACACCTTTGTGGTTGGTTCATCTACCAATGCTGCGCATCTTTTCCCTTTTACTCATTCCTGCTTACCTGATGCTGACACGTCTTTTGTTCTTTCACCTTTCTTCCGATGCTATGCATCTTTACTCATTCTTGCTTACCTGACGCTGACGCGTCTCTTGTTCTTTTACCTTCCATGACATTCTACGCTTACGTGTCAATGAGTATATAGTCTATTCGTTTACAACGATGTACTCTATTCTCGATCTGCGCAATCTAGCGTACTCTTGAGTCACCCTTAGTCTTCAGTCCCTTAGTCCCTCAGTCCCTCAGTCCTCCTTCCTGGAGTAGTCCTTCGTCCCCTCGGAACCTCAGTCTCTCAGTCCTCCTATTTGGAGTAGTCCTTCATTCCTTCGTTTCCTTGAGCTGAGTTGTACCTCTTCGTGAGTGTCCTGCTCATAGGATTCCCTTCGACAATAGACTTGATCTACTCGAGGTACGCCCTGCGTAACAAAAGATCGAGAATCTCCTCTGTCCCTCCTATTACGGAGTAGGACCCACCCTAGTTCATCATTCGTAGCATCAGAGCCCCCAGCGAAGTCTCCTCAGACGAGGAGCCCCCTCTCTCAACCACAGAACTCCGACGATGCCGTCGCCTAGCAGGAACTAATGTTCCCAACCCATTTGCTCCCCCACTTCGTACCCCAGCACCCCCATCGTCTCGCACCACCATCGACACACAGCCCCAGCCTCAGCACCCCAGTACCCCCCTAGGATCTCCCATCGCTCTAAGCCCAGTCCTCCCACAGATCCCCGTTAGCACCCCAGTACTCCCACAGAACCCGTTACCCCAAATGGCCCCTCCCACTGTCCATAACCCACCTAGCACCCAGACCACTCACACCATGACGGAACTAAAGGCAGCCCTCCCAGCAGACTTCTCCGGCAACCCCTCCGACGCCGTACGATGGATCAAAGCCATGAAGGCTTACTTCGAGATAAACAAATCCTTGTACTCCACCGACGAAACCAAGATCATGACCACTCTCAACAAAATGAGCAAGGGACGAGGCATCTCTTTCTTGGAAATGTGGTATGATCGCATGGCAGATCCCAACTTCCCTGACAAAACCTTCGATAAGTTCTCCACCAACTTCGAATCCACCTTCTACCCCTTCGACACCCAAGCCACAGCCCGTCTAGAGTTATCCAAGCTCGTACAGAAATCCACCCGAGGACCCAGTGGAGAAACAGACAATGGTTTTCAGAAATATATCACCGACTTTCAGAACCTTGCAGCCAGAGCCTCTATCACCGACGACACCACCCTCATCGATCAGTTCTCACTCGGACTAGACCAACAATTGTCCATCATGATTCTCTCCATGACAACCGTCCCCACCACCATCAAAGAATGGATTGAAAAAGCCAAGACCTTCCATGCTCAGAAAGCTCGCATTGCAGCACTTCGACGAGGCCATTGTACCCCCTCCTCATTCTCTCGCACCTCCACCACCTCAGACCCCAATGCCATGGACGTTGATGCCATTCGCGTCTCGAAACTCACTCCAACCGAACGTGCTCGCTGCTTCAGAGAAGGACTATGTCTCCGCTGCCGTCAGAAAGGACACAACGCCACACAGTGCAAAACCTTTACCTTGAAATCCTCTCGCCCCTCCCAGCAACGCATCCAAACCACTGACACTGCCCCCACTGCCACCTCCTCTCCTCCTCCTCCCCCTCTGAAACAATCCTCAGCCCTCGAAACCTACGTCTCCAAGCTTAAAACCACTGGCAAAGATGAAGGGGAAATCTTACAGACTCTCAAACTCTGCTTTGAGGAAGCTAAGGACGATTCCTCTTCGGGTTTTCAGTAAGGGAAGAAGTTGTAACATCTCCTTCCCTAGATATCGACACTGTAATTGTAGGCCTTTCCAATGAACGAACCTTGCGCCTCCCTGTTCGCCTACACGCTAAGTCACAAACTGTTACCACCACTGCTCTTGTAGACTGTGGTGCCACCAACAACTTCATCGACGTCTCTCTAGTGCCCAAACTCTGAAAAGCCATCCGAAAACTCCCTCAACCTCTCACCGCATATAATGTGGACGGAACTCCCAATCACCAGGGAACCATCCGCTTTTCTATCACAGCAAACGTCATCTTCCCCGACCTCTCCGACAAGATCACTTTCCTCGTTACCTCCCTGGGCTCTTCTCGTATAATCTTAGGAATGACCTGGTTAAAAGAACGCAACCCCATCATCGATTGTTCCGCCAACACCCTCACTCTCCAGGACGCTGTGGTACCTCCTAGTGAGCGTCCGCCCTGGAAGGATGTTGACGAGACCTATCCCCAACACCTCGGAAAGATCACCCTGTCTACCCAATTGGCACAACAGAACCTACCCAAAGAAACTCAACTTCCCTCCTGGTGCACCGATTATATTGACGTATTCTCGGAAAGAATGTTCGAAACCCTACCCCCTCACCGCTCTTTCGACCATTCCATCAACCTAAAGCCATCTTTCGTCCCGAAGATAGCCAAGATATACCCCCTCAACCCGGCCGAAAAAGAAGCTTGCCGAACGTTTATCGAGGAAAATCTGAAAACCGGTCGAATTGTCCCTTCGAAATCCCCCCAGGCCTCCCCATTCTTCTTCGTGCCTAAAAAGGATGGAACCCTTCACCCCTGCCAGGACTACTGATATCTTAACTCACACACCATCCGCAACACCTACCCATTACCCCTCATCTCGGAGCTCATTGACGACATGAAGGATTCCACCCTCTTCACCAAGTTCGACATGCGGTGGAGATATAACAACATTCGGTTGCGTGAAGAGGATCAATGGAAAGCAGCATTCATCACTCCCCTTGGTCTCTTCGAACCTACAGTCATGTTCTTCGGCTTCAACAACGCTCCCCCCACTTTCCAAGCTTTCATGAATCACATCTTTGCCGACATGATCGCAGAAGGTTGGCTGAAAATTTACATGGACGACATTGGCATCCACACCCAACACGACCTCGAACTCCATCACACCCGCACTAAGCGAGTCCTCCAACGTCTTTGCAAAAATAATTTATCACTAAAAATATCTAAATGCACCTTCGACTCCCCTCAGATGGAATACCTCGGTTTAGTCATTGGCCAAGGACATATACATATGGATCCAATGAAACTCTCAGCTATCGCCGATTGGAAACCTCCTACCTTGGTCAAGGGCATTCGTTCCTTCCTGGGTTTTGCCAATTTCTATCGCAAATTCATCCCCGGTTTCTCTAACTTGGTCGCCCCTCTCACCCTCCTCACCCGCAAAGACGAACCTTGGCTCTGGACCCCCCTTCAACAACGTGCCTTTGATTCTTTGAAGGCTCGTTTCTCCTCCTCCCCTGTCCTCACTGTCGAGATGGTAGCCACCACTCGAACAAAAGAAACCAAGCTGGGGCTAGAGCTTGGTAGCAGCACAGCGTAGATGCAGAGGAGATACTTCGTAGAACTACTCACGAAGTGAAATACAAGAGGGCTACAATGGACCGGCAGAGGTCTCTGCTATTGAGCAGGTACGAGCGACAATAGAGTAAGGGGAATGGGTAGTATTGCCCTTCAGATGTCGCGAGTGTGTGAGGCTCGTGAGGGAACTGAA
>JBBPUI010000329.1:0-24254 GCA_038094615.1 Heimioporus aff. retisporus
GGAGGGCAAAATCGCGAAGCCCCGTCAGCTACACAATACTCATTGGGGAATGGTTTGCCCCGCAGAGACACCGGAAGGCCAGGCTTGTGGTCTCGTCAAGAACTTGGCACTGATGGCCTGTATCTCTGTCGGCTCGTATTCTGCTCCTGTCATCGAGTTTTTGGAAGAATGGGGCCTGGAATCGCTGGAGGAGAATGCACATGCGTCGACACCCTGCACAAAAGTTTTCGTGAACGGCGTTTGGATGGGCGTGCATCGTGATCCTGCCAACCTTGTTAAGACGATCAAGAAACTGCGTAGAAAAGACGACATAAGCCCGGAGGTTTCCGTAGTTCGTGATATTCGTGAGAGGGAGCTTCGCCTGTACACAGATGCAGGGCGAGTTTGTCGACCTCTTTTCATTGTCGAAAATCAGCAGCTTTCCCTTCAAAAGAAGCACATCAAATGGCTCAATCAAGGCTTCCGTGATGATGATGGCGAAGAGTTCAAGTGGGAGCAATTGGTGAAGTCAGGGATCATCGAGCTACTGGACGCCGAGGAAGAAGAAACGGTAATGATCTCCATGACGCCGGAGGACCTCGAGAATTCCAGGTTACAATCTGCTGGCATCAACCCGCACGAAAACGATGGTGATTATGATCCTGCGGCACGATTAAAGGCCGGAATCAATGCGCATACGTGGACCCACTGTGAAATTCATCCCAGTATGATTCTTGGCGTGTGCGCCAGTATCATTCCTTTCCCAGATCACAACCAGGTGCGTGACTACTAAATGATGGAAACACGGTAATCTGACACTTTTGCAGTCACCGCGTAATACCTACCAATCCGCCATGGGTAAACAAGCCATGGGTATTTACCTCACCAACTTTCTGGTGCGGATGGACACGATGGCCAATATCTTATATTACCCGCAAAAACCTCTTGCTACAACGCGTTCTATGGAGTATCTGAAATTTCGTGAACTTCCTGCTGGTCAAAATGCCATTGTTGCCATTCTCTGCTACAGTGGCTATAACCAAGAGGATTCTGTTATCATGAACCAAAGTTCCATTGATCGGGGTCTCTTCCGGAGTATATACTACCGCAGTTATATGGATCTCGAGAAGAAGAGCGGAGTCCAACAACTAGAAGAGTTTGAGAAACCAACCCGCGATACTACCCTTCGCATGAAGCACGGGACCTATGATAAACTTGAAGATGATGGCCTCATCGCACCGGGAACGAATGTGAGGGGCGAGGATATCATCATCGGCAAAACGGCTCCGATTCCTCCAGATAGTGAAGAATTGGGTCAACGAACTAGAACACACACGCGACGGGATGTCTCGACGCCTCTGAAGAGTACAGAAAACGGTTTCGTTGATCAGGTGTTGCTCACTACCAATTCCGAGGGACAGAAGTTCGTTAAAGTTCGTGTGCGCTCTACACGTGTTCCACAAATCGGAGACAAGTTTGCCTCGCGTCACGGTCAAAAAGGTACAATTGGTATCACATACCGTCAGGAGGATATGCCATTCACCGCGGAAGGTATCGTGCCGGATCTGATCATCAACCCGCACGCTATCCCGTCTCGTATGACTATTGGGCACTTGGTTGAATGCTTGCTGTCCAAAGTCGCGACACTCATTGGGAACGAGGGCGATGCCACGCCATTCACGGACCTCACGGTCGAGTCTGTTTCGACCTTTCTTCGCCAGAAGGGCTACCAATCTCGTGGCCTTGAGGTCATGTACCACGGCCACACGGGCAAGAAGCTCCAGGCTCAAATATACCTCGGACCGACGTACTATCAGCGTCTCAAACACATGGTGGACGACAAGATCCATTCGCGCGCCAGAGGTCCTGTGCAGATCCTGACGCGGCAACCTGTGGAGGGACGTAGTCGTGATGGTGGTCTCCGGTTTGGAGAGATGGAACGTGATTGCATGATCTCTCATGGTGTTGCGGCGTTCTTGAAGGAGCGCTTGTTTGAAGCAAGTGATGCATATCGGTTACATGTGTGCGACATGTGAGTACCCCACCTCGTCTTCGTCGTCAGGAACTCAACCCGCCGGTTAGTTGTGGTCTCACTGCGATTGCCAACCTGGTGAGTGGCTTGCGCACATGTTTGGCTTTACGTCACTGATATCTTCCTTTCAGAAAAAACAAACTTTCGAGGTACGAAACACAATGTTAAGACCTTTCGACTTGACTGAGGTCCATGACAGTGCCGCGCATGTAAGAACAAGACTGCATGTTCTCAACTCTACATTCCGTACGCAGCGAAGCTGCTGTTCCAGGTCTGTTGAAGATACCCTGTCAATCTAACTAGCTCATACGATGCCCTGTAGGAACTTCAAAGTATGAATATTGCAGCTCGTCTCTACACGGTATCCACAGGTCGGGTCAGAGACTCTTCGTAGTGGTCGCTCGTGGTTGGAGAGTGTGACGGGAATCCATGTATTATTCTACAGATCCTAAATCATAAACGGTCAAAAAGAAAAGGCGTCTAATCTGTTCTGTCCTTTTGCCTCCTTCCTCCGATGAGACCTGACCGCTCATCTCGAGTCTCGTTTTCGTCAATCGATTTGCGTTCTCCACGTCGTTTTTTAGATGCACCTTCGGCTTCGTCGTCGGTGCCTGCATCTTCATCACCAATCTCGAATACTACATGATCTTCCGCGAGCGCCTCCGGTTCCCTACGGTTGTTAACGAGCGTGATTTCGTCATCTTCTCGAGTAGACCGCAGTTGCATGGATTCGAGGTCATAGTCTTCCGCATCCTCATCTTCCTGAGCAAGCTCTTCCGACATGGCAAGCGTAGATATCAAAACTGTGCGTAAGCATACGGCTATCCAAGAGAGGGAGATAGACTTATCTCCGGTTGTTTTCGGTTGGGCGCCAGAGATAAGCGATGGCCCAGAAAGAGATAAAGTACAATATCGCAAGGTACCCGTCAAGCAGCCACCACCTCGTGCGCCACGATTTAGCACCATAGTCTGCGAAGCAATCAAGTGTCAAAAGCGCCTATTCGTCATGCAACGAACCTTCGGCTAATCGGTCGGAAAACGCCATTGTGGATACGACAAAGAAAATGGAAATTACGACGACAGTCGCAATTAAGATGTAGTGCAACCGCTTGAACATCGTTAGCTTGTAACGTTGTTTGCGTATGGTCAGTTGTGTCATAGTACCTAAACGCGGGATTAACGGTTCTGCAGTCAACACGAGAATTCACCATACCGTTGAGAGAGTATATGATCCACATGAGGAAGCCGCTCAGTGTGAACGCCAAAGGTACAATGAACAGAAGAAGGACAAATGCTGAGGTTGACTCCAGCTCAAGCTCGACGATGCCAACAGCGTATAGTACTTGAGAGAATAAGTGAAAGAACGCCAACGTTGCGTATTACACACCTCCAAAGACGAAATGTGCACCGGCCAGGCACTGGCACTTGAACATTGTCTTGCCGAGGGTTTCCCGAGTGACACTAAGACCAAGCGACACGACTAACAGCATGAAAAATGACAACGCATTTCTGCCAGCGTCGAGAATAGCGACTGTGAAGACGATCATGAAGATTAACCTGACCAAGGTGGAATACACTAACCGACAAAGAGGAAAAAGCTTGATGCCAAGCCCTTGTCGTGCGCGTTGAGATACCTATAGTATGCTGGCAAACCTTAGGAAAATCCCTTGTAACGAACAGACGGCAACATACTCCAACTTGCTACCATCTCTATGACGAGAAAGCCGATCAAACCCGATAAATAATACTATAAATATTGTATATCATAAACTCATTAAATTCAAAAGATAAGTATGCTCACCTGAATGGGCAGAAGTTCCGTAAGGTGCCTGTAGCAAATATACGCCCAGGCTGAACCGAACACTACATATGCGAAAAACATAAATAGGTAGAACTGCTGATGGTTTACAACCGTGTCTGAAATCGAAAAGAAGAACATACGTTGACTTTCGGATAGTCGGCCGCGGGAAGTTTGCCATCAAATGTATTTCTGAAAAGAACGTCACCATTGTATGTCGAATGGAGAGGGGTTTGGCGGGCAGTAGTCGGGGTCATTATAGTGACGGGTACAATAGCTGGAGGAACATTTATGATATGTCATCAAATTTGGACAAACTACTTGCCAATGCAGTAGTATCCCGTCTTGCGGACCTGGTACTGGATGGGGGACGTGTACATGAGTGTTCCAAGTGGACTCGGGTTCAGGGATTCGGTATCACGTGCAGACGAGTGCACCGCGATCGGTGCTACACCCCTTGAGAGCCAATCCGACGGGTTATCATCTGGAGGGGGTGTTGGGTTCCCTTCTGGGTTGTCCCAGAGGGTAGCAGAATCGCTTTCGGTGACGCCGGTACCATTGAGTGCAACACTTGCCGTCCAGAAACTTGTCTGAGACATGACGGTGGGATCATCGGGGTCTTCGGGGCTGAAGATGAACCTTCCGATGTCTTCCTCAGAGCAGAGGCCATAGTCCACAGCATCGGTCGTGCAAATGTACGTTTTCTGCTAACATGATGTGTAGTGAGTGGGCTGTGACGGCGGCAACGCTGGCGTTGCTTACGGGGATAGAACTGTCCTCGGACGTGACTTTGCCCAAGTACTTGACGTCCTTCCACTCATATATGGCCATGGCCACCTGACCATGAGATACACTAGCATCGAATGTGACTGGCACGAGGCCGAGTTTGGAACCGATATGCAGTGTATAGTATTATTATCGCGCACCGTTGATGTAGGCCTCGGAACCGCCCCACATGCCCGAGCAGACCTGCCTCGCGTAGTCCGAGTCCGAGACGGGGACATTGTAGGCGATTGCAGATGAGACGGCGCCGAGCGACGCTAGCAGCGACCAGTGATATTGGCGCATCTCGAGAGCGTTTGTTTGGCTTTGTTTTGCACCAGCCTCTTGCGCAGCTTCACGGTAACGCATCACGTGGCACGACGTACGACGACGACGACAACGCTCCTCGTCGTGCACAGCGATAGCCACGACTAGCAGCTCGCACAGATCATCATGCACAGCGGCGATGAGGACGTGTTTGACAGCGTTACATGGGAGTCCGCCTCGGCACCCTATGATGTCGATCCTCGGGTACGCCCAGCCGGACCCGGGTTCAAGCAGAGCACCGTTGGCGTCGAGGAACCGCGCGGACCCCACGATCCCAAGTGGGAGGGGTACCTTATCACGATGGTCAAGGACCCCGTCAAAGAGCTTCCAGAGACAAAGGACGCCTTTGTGTCCTACCTAGTCACAGCAATGGTCCGTGGCCTCTCTCGCTCCGTACACGCCCGTGCTTATGTCGGTGAAAGACTAACCTTCCCATATTTTCCTCTCTCAATCCATCGTCTCGTCGACGGTTCACAGACTTTGTCTTCCTGCGTGATCATCTTGTGAAGGACTTCCCTGCTTGCGTAGTGCCGGCACTTCCAGACAAACACCGGCTAGGTATGTCATGTTTTGCTGTACGGCACGATTCCTGACCACTCGCAGAGTACATCACTGGCGATAGATTCAGCCCCGAATTCATGGAACGGCGTCGGTTAGAGTGAGTCCATTCAGGAGCTAGCCGATCTCGCGGACTGACCCGGCAAAGTCTTCATCGGTTTTTACAGCGTATAGCACGGCACCCTACCCTACAGCGTAGCACGCTTGTCCGTGCCTTTTTCGAGTCTACCGAATGGGTACGTTGTCCATTCCCCGTTCAATGCACGTACTCATGGCCCTGTAATAGCATGTCTTCATGCACCAGCACCTTGCCCACCCCCCTGGTCCTGAACCCACCCCAGGACTTATTGATAACATCTCAGATACATTGTTGAACGCATTTGCCCGCGTTCGCAAGCCCGACGAGCGCTTCCTACACATGCGCGAATCGGTTGACAAATTTGAGGACGGCCTCGTCCTCAGTGAACGCCTTTGGAATCGTATCCGTGGGCGCACCAATGGTAAGTCGGTGGGGTTTGCATTCCTCGTTGGGAATTCTGAGGCTAAACGAGAGGCAAACTGGAATCCGGTGAAGACCTTACTGGCGACTATCATGATCTCGCCGTTGCCGTCCAGGGCCTCGGATTTCTGGAATCGGGAATTACAGATCCGCTCAATCACTTTTCAAACACGCTTCTTGAGTTTTCCGCGCTCCTCCGCCACAAGGTACCAGCTTTCCTTTCCTCTTCCGGCCTGGCATGATACAACTTTCCCGTCAGACGCAAACGACCACTGACCCCTTTCTCGTGCACCTTCATTCGCTTCTGACTTATTCTCATGCAAACAGAGCCGTTTTAAAGCTTCGCGATCAGAAGCAGCTCGATTTTGAGGAACTTTCTGACTACTTGTCTGGGGTTACACTTGAACGTGAACGTCTGTCGGCGGTAATAAATGGCCATGCAGGAAGTACGGGATTAGGGCTGAGCGCCTACCTTAAGGATAGAGTAGACGCAATCCGCGGCGCAGATGACGACCGAAGTCGAGTGGACAAGATGCGGAAATTAGACATCAAAATCAAAGAGGTATGTAGTTCCTTGCTTCTAGTTCGAGGTCGAGATTGCTATGGAACTTAGCTCCAAGACGCGGTGACCACTGCGCACGACACTTCTGATGCCTTCAGCGATGAAACGCTTAGGGAACAAACTATCTTCCAGTATTCCAAGGAAGCGGAAATGAAGGAGATGTTGAGCAACCTCGCAGATGGGGAAATTGAATTCTATCAATCTGTATGACGCCTCATTTATTCTTTTTATTATTCTGACTGTATTGGCAGGCGATGGAAGAGTGGGAGCGGATTATACCTATTATCCAGCGTATACGAGTGGACGTTTAGCACTGATCTATCATGTTTCTTCTACTTTTGAAGGGACTCCGTTGGGCATCCATATTTAATTTGTTAGTGCTGTAAGGTAAATGTTAGTCGGCGAACCAATGATCATGACGCACGTACAGGCAGGTTCAGTTGTTTCTGGTTTCTCTTTTTTTTCGTTGTTCGGTTGTGACTCGCTGCTCTGATTTTGATTTCTCATTTTCTGAAGTTTCTCCTCGGATTCTTGCACGGCAAGGGAGAGCTAGGTTCCATCTATCAAGAAACGAATCACGGCAATCGGGCGCCACAGAGCTCACGTTGACTATACCCGTCTCGACGGCTCGCAGGAGATGGAGCTGGGCACTATCTGGCGTCGCTGCAGTTGTATGGTGTTTATCGGCAGGGACCCACGGAGCCAGATCCCGATCCGACTCGTCTTGAAGGCCAACAGGCGGATCGCCATCATCAAGAAGCTCCAGTACGATTGCAAACGAGGGTTCGTCTGTGACACAGTTGACATAGAATACATGAAATGATTGCAGGCAACCACCTTGGGGTTCGAGAGGACCCAGCTGGGACTCGATCATGCTCAGTTTGACTAGGAATGCGCGAAAGTATCGACTGAGGGTTGCAGACGACATCGCTTCTTGGACGCTTGGACGAAGCGAGCGTGAGCTAAATCCACGGGGCAGCTGTCTCCCTACCTGACGTCTCTGTGGTAAGCATCGACTTCTATCATGGTTTGCACAGAAAAGATGAATCGTTCAAGGGGAACTTGGTCCTTGTCTTTGATCACAACTATGACCTTCTGAGTGTGTCCCTGTGTGGCGAGTTGCAGCACCACGGTGGACTTATGATGCCACGGACCGACCTTGACGAGCTCATCGGCGATGGCCTTGACCGCACCGGAGATGTATTCGTTGAGAGCGGGGTGACGGGACTGAAACACGGGCGTGTCATACTTCTTCCGTCTCACAAACAGATCTGGGGGGTAAATCTGGCGGACGTAGAGGATAGCATGAATGGCGACTTCAACTAGAGACGGATAAGCTTCACCAGCGCGCAACTTTTTCACGCTTACTGAACTCGGCAACGCCCTTGACTGCCTCTGGACAACGCTTTTAGTGGATTTCCGGGATGTAGAACGGGTGCGTACGGTTGAAGCTGAGAGATATGTCTAGCATTGGATTCAAGTTGACGTGTGTTTTGCAATGGCATATTCTTGTCGACCAGTTTGACCGTCGTCTTGGTTTTGAAAAATCCTAACTTATCATGCCCGTTCGCTATGCTTTCGTGACTTTACTCACCTCAGATGCTTACCTTCCCGGTGCACTCGTCGTGGCGGCCGCACTCAAGGACGTCCATCGTCTCCTCTCATCAGTCGACCATGAAACTGTGTGTCTAGTCACACCGGAAACCGTCGACGTGTCCTCTATCAGACTCCTCAGGAAGAATTTCGACGTTGTTATCGGCGTCGAGGTGATTGTCCCACCCGAGAGCGGATCCCTCGATCTACTTGGTGCGTGTTCATCATTGCGTTTTGTGGTTCACGAGTCCGCACGTCGGGGCGTCATCGACCACTCCACACAGTGCACCTCAATTCGGTCACCCACGCGGGTCTATTTGTTAGAGCATGGATCCGTGCAACGTTGTTTCTTCCTGTCTTATCGCTCTAGACATTCTTTTGCGATCTGACGTCATTTCTTGTTCCTGTAGGACGCCCTGACCTGAACACTGCCTTGACGAAACTGCACGTCTTTCGTCTCATCCAATATTCCAAGGTAGTATTTTTAGATGCGGACGTCCTTCCTCTTCGTCCTCTGTCCCACCTTTTCCATCTCGATCACGATTTTTCTGCTGTTCCCGATGTCGGTTGGCCAGATATATTCAACTCTGGTGTCATGGTCTTATCCCCCAGTGAGGGTAATTTCAAGCAGCTTCAAAATCTTCTAAATACCAAGGGCTCCTGGGATGGCGCGGATCAGGGTCTCCTAAACGAGTGGAGGGGCTCCAATTGGAATAGACTCAGTTTCACGTACAACACCACACCAACAGCCACTTATACGTCAGTCAGATGGGGCCTCACCTTTTTAATGTTGTTCATCTGACTGGATCGCTTTAGCTACGCCCCGGCGTACCAGCGCTTCGGCTCTCAAATATCAGCCGTCCATTTTATAGGTCCCCACAAGCCTTGGCACTCCATTCCTTACCGTACACCTGGCTCTTCTGCGCAGTCTGACATGGTTGATGATACTCTTATCCAAGCTTCCAATCACGCACACCCATACGACTATGCTTCGCTTGTCGATCGTTGGTACAGCGTATACGATCGACACTACCGATCACACATCCCCCAACCTGTGTTTGAGCCTACTAGATACGCTTCCGCGTGGAACAAGCAGGACTTTCGCCATCCCATTTCCGCAGGTGGTGCATTGGGGCTGGAGGAGCTGCGTCGGATAGCACTTGAAGGCATGGGGGCATCAGGATTGTCTGTATCTCGTGCTCATGGCGAAGGAGAATATCGGACCATGCCCCTGGAGGGCCGTTTCGATTTGATCCGTCCGCGAACGCGTGCAGAGAAGATGCAGGCTCAAGGAGCGGCGGAAGACCGCACGGAGACACTCGAGACTACCCCGGTACCAGAGGAGTCTCTCCCAGCACCAGAGCCATCCACTCCCCCTGGACAAATTGTATCGCTGCCATCAGGCTCTCCTGTAAGATGGACGACGCTACCTACTCCTGGGATCAACGATATCCCACCTGCTCCTTATACGAAACCGGTATCTCTACCTCCCACGCCCCTCCGCTATGTCCCCGCTCCGTATAAGCCCCTCCGCACCACCCGGGAAGCAGGGGCGCAAACTGTACCAATCCAACAACATGAATCAGCAACGGTAGATTCTTCTGTAACGCCTCTATTGTCAGTATCAGCTGTCAGGACACCTCCCAATGTTACCACACCAGTTCCGACAGACACCTACTTTCCCAGGATATGGGACATTGACCGAAGCTGGTCGTCAGTTTCGCCATCGTCTTCTGAAACATCGCTGACTACGATGGAGCCCAGTCCTTCCAAATCGACTTCCGACGCCCTCTTCGGTGCGTCACTCGTACCTGTCACTCCAGATATGCCACGCAGCCGAGGGAAACGCCGTAGCATCACTGGAGATGAAAGCAGATTCCCGAACCCGGATTCTACAAAGGTGAAACGCGTCTTTCCGTGGGAAGGACGCCCACGGTATGCTCCAGCCCGGGTGTTCCCCGAAGAGTTGTCCCCATTGACTGCATTTCACCGCCCTCCTGTTTCTGCTACCCCAGAGAGGAAGGTGGCTTTTCGTTCCCCGATGCCGTCCCCCTTGCATGGGTTTCCACCATCATTTCAGCCTCACTATGCAGCGGATAGCCCACTACCCCAGAGATATGCCGGCAAGGCAGCATGGTCTGTACCTGGGTCAAGTCCTCTAGGCCTCGAAGATGAACCTGACAGGAGAGAGACGGGCAGCGAAGATGGTGATATTGAAGATGAAGTAGATTCTGAGGAAGAAGCAGCAATGAGATCACGGCGCTCCAGCATGGAGATGGCGAGGCGTTCACCCAAGTACCGCTCCGTCGGCGTACAAACGGACCCTAGAGAACTGCGCGAGGAGAGCGTCCAAGTCACAACATTGATACCCGTGAGCGAGGTGGCCCGACTTGGGCGCAAGTGGTCGACATCTGCCGGCCCTACTTTTGTGGCGGTAGGTATTTCGCCGTCGACTTCGCCTGTACCAGATCCCCATCGTTCACTCTTACCCTCCAACTTCCGTGGCGGCGCAACATCCACTACGCCTACATTCGATGGGGCTGCTGACTCGGCTGTCTCGTCAGTCTCAGCGAGTGGCCCATCGCCTTCCCACATTCGTAAGGGGGCCCGCGTGTGGGACCCAACTCGGGGTGTCGAAACATTTAAACGAGGATCCGAAGAGGTTCTTGCAAAATTTATGAATATTGGTTCTTGGAACGAACGTGCTTGAGCGGTTTTGTATTATATGCACTCTCCTGGACATTTTATGGTATTTCTTGACTTGCTATATACATGCGTACGGTCTATACTAACTTCAACTCACGCTCCCCATGTATCACTTTACTGTCTGCGGATTTACTGCGCAAAGCGTACCGGTAGATTTTACAAGGAATAGTCGATGGTACGACATCACGAGGTTGAGCGGGGCGAACGTTCCACCTGGAGTGCGTTGTTCCGGCGACTGATCACCTTGATTGCACGATCTCGGATTCTGCGATCTAAACAACCGACCGCTCCGAGTACATGCTTCTACGGCCTGTTATTGGTCCATTCTCGCTCCGAATCGTGCGATCTGATACATTTTACGTGGGCTAGGCCAATTCTAGTGAACTCCTGCAAGCATCTGAAAGTGGCTCGGCTATTCTGGGTCAGCTGTTTCCATGTCAGCCCCTAGAATGGAATATCATGCAGTGCGCAGGGGCACTATTTAATCGCGCATGTAATGCGCGTTGTTCGGCAGCTTTGATCTACTAACCATGGTGCGTAGAGGCCCATGATCACTTCACATTCATGTCCCATGTAACATGCCCCTAGTCGTCTCTTTTTGGTCTCGCTGAGCAGATGCTCTCCGGTGGCGGCTCGTCCGACTCCCGGGGTGAGTACCTAGCTCGTGGTCGTCTCACCCGATCGATAACGATGTACGGCGATTAGACGAGGTTCGCAAGACCGGTGGGGCCGAATTCAATCGCCCCCACCATACGCAGGCGCCACAGGGCGGCTGTGAGTACATACGTTACCCCGATGCGCGCACGGCCGATGACGACGATCTATCCCCCTAGTCGACACGCAACAGGTGCTGGCCCACGCGGAGGTGGAGGAGGAAGATCAAGGCTACATCAGCAACGCCATCCATCACGTCCATAGCAATCCCGTACGGGCGATGCGTTATTTTGCTGTGATTCGGCGTCCGACGTATCCTTTGACAGGAACAGCACCACGAACAAGTGGACGAGAGCTCTCTGGCCCAGTATGGCCCCATGATCATCAGCGTGCGTACCCATAGTCGCCTCGGTTGCTCGATTTTGGCCAACGATCGAAACACAGGCGCTGACTGCCGTCTCTTCGAAATCGGGCCTCGACGTAGGTGCCCTCGTGTCCGGTGGCTTGGGCTCGGGCGGAGGAAACCAGCTCATGGGTTTGGTCATGAAGGAGGTGTCGGGCCAGTTTACGGGCGGAGGTGGTGGCGAGGAGAAGCAGAGCTTGATGAACGGCGCCGCCATGACCCTCACCAAGCTTGTCGCGCAGAAGCAACTTTCTGCTTTCACTGGGGGATCCAACAGTGGGGGGCTCGGCATGCTTGCAGGCCTTGGGAAATCGGTGAGCACGTGCCCCCCTTCTGCCTCGCCCGCTTTGATGAATTCCTGATAGCTTCTCGGGTGATATGTTGTTCTGACGCTCATTGTGCACTACAATATTATTTGTCCTTTTTGTCGCTAAGTGAATAAATTGAAGGTTCGACCGGCAGTCGAGTGATGCTGACCAAGTATGTGGTCGGGTACTACCTGTATATACCGGGCCACACATAAACTTCGATCGACAGCATAAGGGAGGCTTTTTGTATCCTTGTCTATTGCCCAGTTATTGTCGTCGGACAATACAGGTTTGCAGAGTTACAGGGGATACGTATTGCAAGACTAAGGTAGTTTGAGATCAGGGAGTCCTTAGGCAACACATGCCAACTGTGCGGGATACATACGAGATTGGTATCAACATTACATAATATTGTATAATAGCAAGTACTGGATAGAAGTATAGTCGGTATAACCCATAAAGTTTGCAGAGGACAAAGTTATGATGAATGGGCGCTGGGTTACCGTAGCCATGACAGTGAAAATTCAATAGCGGCAGAACATGACGCTGGAGGGAGTCCAAGTGCAAAGCGTATACACTCGACCATCCTTCAGATGATTATGACTCTAGCTCGAGTCCGTAGTTTAGGCCGGTAAGAAAACAGCGGGTAGAACCTGGGGATCACGGCCAGGTTGGCTTCACGCATAGCGCAAATCACATACCCCGTAGATGCTCGTGATTCCGGGAATTAATAGGCGCGCAGGTGTGTGCACAAATAGAGAGTTGTCCAGTCAACCAGATAAACCCCGAGTTGCGGGACAATAGATGAGGCGTTAGTGAGCCAGAACGTAGCACTGGGATAACGTCTCTCCAGGGCCAAAGGGATCCGACAAGGAGCGCACGGAGGAACAAGGTGATAGTGCAGAAGATGATGAGTCATGTGTGTCAGATGTAGCTGGCGTCACATTGCGATACGGAAAGGTACTTTGAGGATGGCGCTTCGGTAGTGAAGAAGCTTTTCTACGCGAAATCGTCGTATTTTTTACAGAGGGTGGTGAGATCAGAACAGAAGTTGGCGTGGAACCAACAAAAGTTTTCGCAATCGGTTGTGATGCCCGAACGATAGGAAATGGGGAGAGATGCGGGGGGGCAAATGTACTCTTCGCTGACTTGATCAGTGCCGGATGTGGTGCCGGAGGCGGCGTGATAGTAATGGAGTATGTAGCAGCAAGGAAATCTTCTAGTCTACCGTCTTGATGAGACCGCCGCGAGACATCCCTCACGTTGAGGAGAGCAAACTGATCCACTAGGTCGTCCATTTCGATCTTGAGGGGAGGCGGAGAACCATTGCGGTTCGGGAATCTTTCCCACTGAAATGCCGAGAACATATGACGACGGGACTCAATAGGAAATGGTTCGTAAGGGCAAACCGGAGGGTATGGAGACGG
The DNA here is from genome assembly GCA_038094615.1 of Heimioporus aff. retisporus. Taxonomy (NCBI): domain Eukaryota; kingdom Fungi; phylum Basidiomycota; class Agaricomycetes; order Boletales; family Boletaceae; genus Heimioporus; species Heimioporus aff. retisporus. Next base: position 13,609 of record JBBPUI010000329.1, read on the forward strand.
GAATGCGTGTGACGGTGCAGTACACGTATCAAGTACGTTGCGGATAATTGCTGGAGCATTTAAGCGAGGCGGGGCTGTTTGTGGATAACGATTCTGTGGAACTTGCTTGAGTATGTGACAAGCTATGAATGGAATAATGTACCACTGGCATCGACCGCTCTTCGAGTGAACTACTCGACTGAAGGGTCCGGTGAGGCTCCAAAGAAACCTGTTCATTGCAGTTCATATGCTTTCCCATGCGCGCGCGTAAGCTATCAAGTGGGAGAGTAGGAGGTTCACAAGAAGGTTTTTTCCTCCAAGTACCATCCGGTTTCTTATTACGATTCCTTCGATTCTGAAACTACGAGGGGATGAACACAATACTTCGATCAACATTACACATACCCAGACATGGATTTGTCGATACGTCATGCCAGACTTCTTTGCGAGAAACGACTTGTCAGCTTGGGTAGGAAATGGGCTTTCGTCAAAGAAGTGCTCCAGGAGGGGTATATAATCCTACACAAGACCACTATGAGGATGAATCAACAAAGCAAAGGTAAGACAGACCGTCTTGAAGGCTCGTCGGCGACTGGCACTCCCGGTCATTCCATCATTGCTACTCGCCAGTTTCGCCAGTTTCCGACTACTTTTATATGCAGCCACACCATCCTCCACCCAAGACTTGACTGTTGTCAGGTACATACTTGCAAATGTGTCCAGGATCCGCTTTTCCCAATCGTGAGGGAAATTGCGGAGTGCAGCAAACGCATTGTCGACCGATTTCTCGTAGGACAGTCGAAGTTCCAGTGCACGAGCACTGTGAGCACGATTCATTTCATTTGCAGTCTTTTCGTCCGCTCCGATAGTAATAAGAGAAGGATATAGAGAAGGGGGGTCTGGTAAGCAAAGTCGTGATAACGCGAATGAATAAGGCGTAGGGGATGGGGATGGTGGTACAACAGCAGGTTTGATGAAGTGTCGTGTGTCACGAATAGTGTTGGCCGATGTTGGAAGGATGGTAACGGTGCCCATGTCTGAAGTGAGGAAAGGTCTACTAACATGTCATGATGGCGCCGCCTTACTGAAATATTTGGATGTATTTGGAGAAAGTTAATGCCATTGTGCTTAGTCACCAACCATACTGCGCTCCAGAGAACGTCAACCCTAGGCCTGGGTGCTGAGTCCTGACGAAGGGGCGTCTGTTGGCTCCCGATGTCATTCACGCTTTCTTCCGTGTAAAGGTGGCGGCCGAGGATCTGCTATTCGTCAGTTTCAGGAGGCCTTCGCCGATAATCTAGGATGCGATAACTTAGAGCGCGATACTGGTGGACGAGCCAAAGCATAGTGAGCCTCATGAAGCTGAGTCCTCCGAGGATGCATCGGAAGTGCAGTCTCAAAACAAGGAACAATGTTACTGGCCTTCCTCATATTACTCCAGTTCCTCCTTATTACCTGTACTGCACCCGTCGAGTCTTTGACAGATGAAAACGAGGAAGAAATCGGCGTCCCGCACTACCAATCTTTGCTGACGGAAAACGGTGTTCGTTATGTGCAGAGCTAGTTTATTCCCTCATGTTGCTCACCAAACGTAGGCACGATCTCTGGTATAATGCACTTCTTACCTTCTGGTTTCCCTTGCTGTCCAGTGCTAGCTCTTCTGTACCAGAAGCTTGCCCATCGTTATTCGAAAGCACCCGGAGTTCTTGCATAAGTCATTAATTCCACAGCTTCATAGCCAGGCCATGACTTCACTTGGATGACTCATCTGATACGGATACCACTGGAATGGCAAAGCACCCACCGAGTGTTATAGGTGGACCATGCCTCCGTACCGTTCGAGACCTGCTTCCGCTCACCACGCCGGAAAGCAAGTTAAGCGACGATACCATCGACGATTGGCTCAAGAGTGATTTCTTAGATTTCTCCTTGCTTCCATCACCAGCCGATGTCGTCAAGCCCGATGCACTGGCGCAGCGCAAAAGTAGAATAATCTAACAACTATCACCTCAGGAATCACAATAGCCATCCCACTCACTCAACCTTTATAAGTACCTCTTTGCTTGCTTTGGTCTGGCTAAATAACTGAAACATACGTTAGCGGTGCAAGATCCACCGACGTCGGTGGATACATATGCGTATGCGTTTGATGACTTTCTTCAGTCCTTTTAAGGCGGGGAATTCACAACACCTCCGGAAATCACGGACTCGACCTTTCCCACTCCAGGCGCTGACGTAGTGTTTCAGGACCTGTCGTCCTTTAAATCTATCGGCTGGACCGCACTTCTAAATGGGCCCTGTTTTCACTCCGATGACCAATGGCACACAAATTCGCTACCCTTGCCAGGGATTGGCTTTTCTTTTCTTCTTTTTCTTTTTGGATAAGTGTATATTGCTATGTAGCGACCGACAAAGCGACAAGCGCGACTAATCTTACACAGTACGCTAAGGTGGCTACCAGAAGAATAGCCGATCCGAGGAAGTGCACTTACGCACGCCCTGTTCTCACAGGGGGTGTGGGGCTCCGTACACTACCCGGTGTCCCCGGTCAGGCAGGGGGCCTAGGTAGCTTGATACCCATTAAAACCTCAGGGTTGGTGACCTGGTTCTGCTGAATGGCTTCGGAATGGAGGATAGCTGAAGTCCAGGTGTGGTGGACTCTCGAGGCAGAGTGGTAGAAATTGACTTTTCTATTTTATTCCTTAAGCGGTATCCTCGACCGCTTCCTTCCCAGTTTTGCTGTCATCACGAATGCATTCTGTGCTAGCATGGCTCAAGTAGGTTACGACGATCACTGTTCAGAACGTTCATTTCCATGTCATATCTTTATTGCTACGTATATTTCAACCATATATACACCTATTTGTATTATCATTTCCATCACTACCATGACGGATTCCATATATATGATACCCTTCAGCCATGCCCCCTGAGTTGAAACGAAGAAGAGAACCTAAGTATATTTCCACGGAGGTCGGTTAAAGCGTTCATTGCTTCCAAAGAAAAATAAGGCACATAGTTGGACACGTTGTGATAGTAATTTTATGACTGAATCCAACTTCTGACAGAGGTGTGACCATGCCATCTAATATATCTAATATATTAAGCAGCAGCTCGCGCTTGATCGTCCCCCGCGTCATCGCACCTATCATGGAAGGTGGCGCGAGCTCATCGCATGATCAACTTTGCAGTTCTTCGCGCGTGATCCCCTCCCTCCCTTGAACCAACAAGGTGGCGCCTGTCAGTGGCAGCCTCGATCGTTCGGCGTCCCGAACACGAACGCGGCTCCCCGTCCACCTAATCGCAAGGCGCGAGCCCGCCGCTTGATCGAATTTCTCGATCGCTTTATCATCCGTTCTGTCTGTGAGAGCAGCAGAACTTGTATTATGGTAATGTCGGAGAAGACACAGGTCACATCAGGGTTAGAGTTGCCGCCGAGGGATTCTATTTGTCTATTCCGGAAAAAAAAAGACTCTTCAAGTTGCTGGGAATTTAGATATTGTTGTGCTGGATATTAAACCCGACGGAAGGGTGGTCTTCAGGTGGATTGGATATAGGTTTGTAAGACCGTCCTCGGTGGTGCAGCACCATGACTGCTACCCATTTCCTGATAGGTCTGATCATTAACCTCCCCCCTTCCCAGTACCTGACCTGGATAAATCTCCAACGGACATGGGCGAAGATGCTTTGCCTCCGACTCTGGCCTGGTCGCAAGAGGCGATTGTCGTTTTCGATGTCGATCACATGTCGACGTTACGTCATGGGCTGGTCCTAGAGAGTGTCAATCCTTGCCCGGCGCTGCCACCAGCCTGCGTATAAGCTGTCAGTAAAAGATAGGAATGCCGTTCATCTGCGCTACTGCGCGTAGGGTCACCCAGGGGGGATGCTCACGCACACTGGATCAGTCAGCTGTGTGGGACTCCCTCCTCGCCCGGTAAGCCGAAGCTGAGAGTTCCAATCTGCCGGCCAGAAGTGAGAGGATAGCCGCTAAAAACCCTGCGTTCCAGATCCAGTTGTCTAGCAGGTTCTGATCCGATAGGATGCCACTCTAAGTCTTGAGGACCAGATCAGTTTGGAGAGTACGGGATCCAAGCTCGGAGGCGTCCCCCATCAATGTGTCTAGCTCGAGGCGATGATTCATGATTGCCACCAAGCGGTATTGTGTCCCAGTATTGGTGTGGAAGCGATCCGGGCCTTTCGTGTTTGAAGTGTCGTTCGCAACATCATTTCCAGATAAGGTGTGCACTCCTGGCCAACAGAATCCTAAATGGACGCATTTCACCACCGATATGATTAAAATCACAAAAACAGAGCAGTGGGCTACGTGTAATCATGCGAAGTAGTGTGTGGCCAATGCTCACGCGCTAGGGCTCCGTGAAAAACTGTCCTCCGAGTTTTTGACAGGTTTAAACTCAACGTTGCCCAGAAGTGAGTTTTTGACATAGTAAAAAAACGGCAAATATCACTACAGAAACTTGAATACTCAGCAACCTGCAGCAGATCCTCCACCCACTTTCGAAGAATCGCAGAGTTGGGTGCTTGACTCAGCTCGTTCTCGAGTGCATCAACAACAACAGATAACCCGGGGCCACGCTCAACAAACTCGAATTGGCAAGGTGCGTTGTCATTTCCCCTACCATTAGGGGCAAATGTAGCTTTTAGTATGTTGTTCAATGCAGCTTCGGTTGTTCCATACAGCTCGACCTTCTCAGGATCAGGTACGTAGTGCTCGAAGCAATAGTGCTTGTTCCCCAGGGGTATAGAGTCGGGAAGGTGCAATAATGCAGCACGAAGGGAGTTTAGGGACTGGCTAGCACTAGCCAGATCGGTGAAGAAGCTCATTGAGTGGCCTGGCTGACACACCCGCTGCAAAGACTTTAGTTCAACTAATTTGACATCGGCAGAGCAGCTCATGTCATCGTATGTTTTTGACACTCGAATTAGGCCCTGGAGATATGTACATGTTAAAAACCAGTATTTAACATGTAAAAAAAGGTGGTAGTTAAAGACGTCCGAGTTTTTCACGGAGCCCTATCACGCGCCACGTCGGAGCCTAGTCTGGTGACCAGCGCCGTGTGAAGTGGTAGAGTCGAAACCAGAGGCGCTGCCGCCGCCGGGACAAATCCTGAAGGTGGCAGACGCAATAGATTTACTGCAGTCGAGCACGTGCTCAATGGCTTCGGATCCAGCTCACTGCATAGGTGACATTTGTCGTTTGTTCCCATGGCAGAATAGATCGACTTTATGTGCATCGTGGGCTGCCTTCTGGAGGAAGGCTCGGGCAGTAGAGGCGGTCGGATCTCGCCTCCATAGCGTGCATTAAGTTCTGGTAATGTTGATCGTCGTGGAGTGGCGACAGCCAGAGCCGAGTGTCCTAGAAGCTTGCGCTGGCCTCCATGGGGATGGGAGGTAGCAGCCATCTTTCGCGGGTGATGACTTCACCCGTGTACGGCCCGGGGAGGAATATCGGGCGAACTCAAGTGGGTTACTACAACAGTACAGACCCAAGTATTGGTTACTATTACAACAAAAAGTAAAGTCAAGGAGGAAGGATATCATGCGCTAATAACAGTCCTTTCAGTGTGCCCGTACTGCACTGGTTCGTGCTTGCACGTAAAGGTTTCCCTATCTATTTCCATGATTATTGGCCATGGGGTGAATTGCTTGCCCATTGCAGTGCGGTGGGTGAAACTGCTGTAAACAGCTTGCGCGCCTCGCAGGCTCGCGTGTCGTGAGCGGTTCTCGTCATCCGTCTTCTCCGTAAGATATTGAAACAGAGGGGATAGAATGCTAGAATTACCGGCTAGGATATTTGACGTGTTGTATCGAAATCAAACTTCAAGGTTTTACTTGCGCCAGTCACGAAACGGATGACGGTATCACGGCTGCCATATTTCCCAAGCCGTGGAGATAGATTGGGCTGTCGAAAAGCGAGCGACAAGGTGACCCAAACATTAGAGGTAGTTCCTGAGCGCCTGCCATGTCTGAGGGCATAGACAACGAACTGGCATTGGAAGAACAGCCAGGAGTCTCATCCAGAGGGAATAAGCGAGGTGAAGTTGAAGATGTGGAAGAGCTGTCTGACGGAGTGGGATCTCGGTTGGTATTCCGTAATTGGCCAGGCAACCGTCGTGGTAGTGGTACAGTCTTGCGCTTTCCAGGGGGCTTGCTCGTCCTAGGTGGAGTCGCGAGAGGTACCAAGGTAACAGGTTTTGAGGAGTGACTAGGACTTTGAAAAACTTTTGAACTTGATGTAGGTGCGCGGACCAATGGGTGACGTTGAAGGTTATTTGTTGACTGGTGATATGTGCGGACAATTAAGGATGGGTGAGGTGCAGGGGATGGTATTACAGTAATGGCAGCAGTCGCAGCATAGGACTGCGTAGGGGACCGTGTTTCGTCTCGGACATTTAACCGAGAGAAGTTCTCGACTAGTTCGTCGATGGTAGTCGAGACAGAGCGCAGAGGTTTACTGCACGATGTACGTCTCCATTCTGGTCTGCTGAAATGGGCAGATCTGCTTTTGCAGGGGAACGGATCGTAACGGCAAATAGGCGGATAACATGATGGAAAGGCATGGGGTGGAGGGGTTGACGCAAAGGGATCGTGCAATTTATCCTGTGCAATTTCTATCTGTTGAGACATAAGAATGTCAATTTCGGGTAATTGGAGCCTACCTGCGCTGGCCGCTCCGATAACATCGCTTGGTGGGTGTTGAAGGAATCAGGTTCAACCATACGGCCTTTCATGCGCTCATAGAGTGTGTGCGATGATTTCGTTGCTCCCTCGTGAATCGGCTTCTTTCTCAATGTTTTACCCTCCTTTTTGGTACGATTGCGACGGTTCTGAAACTAAACATAAATTGTTCAGGTCGGTAAATAATGAAGCTAACTGAGTGAAAGCCCCTACCCATACATGGATTTGTCTATACTGCATACTCGACTTTTTCGCGAGAAACACTTTATCTGCGTGGCTTGGAAACGGGTTTTCCTCAAAAAAGTGTTCCAAGAGTGGGATGTATTCCTATAGGGTACATAAGAAAAGAAGTACAGGCAGAGGCAGAGGTACTAACTTGATTGAAATGGCGAGGAATTCTTGGGGCTGAAGTGGTTGGTGGCTTTGAAGCTTGCTTGATGCGTTGGATAATATCATCTTTCCACTGCTCTAAGCGGCACAAGTAACTTTTCGTGCAAATTGCCACCACCTTTTTGATCAATTCGTCCAAGGATGATGATACCAAAGCCGCCATTGGAAGTTCCGCTATTTCACGACATGTCGCGACAATGGACTCCTGAATGCGTCGTCTAAGCCCCTGCGCACGTGCTTGATATGCTTCGCTAATCGAAGTTGCAATTCCGTGTTCAAAGCCTGCCTCAAGAAGTAAGGGCAACAGTGGAAGGGGACTCGGCAGACCGACTGCGTCAATCGCAGGAAGATTTGTGGTATCAGGAGAACGGCTGGGCTGAAGAGAAATCCCAATTTCATCTCTCAGAGCATGCGCGATGCGCAGAATAGTCTGCAGTTCGGTGATATCTGCCATGAGGAGCGGTGAGCGGAGTAAACTGAAAGGCTTGAACACGGTTACCACTATACGATTACAATTCAATGTCCGCATTGTCTGCAGCTGCTGTAAACAAAACAAAACTTGAGTGCCTACGAGCGTCAACGAGCGTCGGTCGAACCCGAACCATCACCATGAACGACATCGACCTATCTCAAAGGCTTCAATTCGCCGAAAGTGATTTTCTTAATGCTTTGGATAGCGATACAGACATGCTTTCGTCATACCACCATACGTGGTCTGCACTTCTAGATACCTTACGCGCAGCATCAAAGTCACAAACCGTCGGCCACGAAACACTCTCTCTTGCACTTTCTGTTGCTTCTCGTGTTGGGTACATTGCCGGCTATTTCCTTGACTTGAAGCAAAGGGAAGACTCTTGCACGACCTCATGGCAAAGCGATTGTGACGTGATGCTTCGTCGGATGGCCACAATGGATCTTAACTCACAGCAATCTTTGCGTTCAGACAACGAGAATGCAATCCGTTGCACTCGCTCGTACCTCGGCCCACCTGGACTTGACATGGAGAACTGCCCTTCGCCATTCCTCACACCTGCTTATCAATGGTTATTGGACAATCTCCACAACCCGTATCCCAGCGCGAAAGTCAAGGCTCGGATCGCGGCCACGTCTTCTTGCCAGCTGTCTTCAATCAATTCTTGGTTCGTCAACGCTCGTCGACGGATTGGTTGGACGACTCTCTGTCGCGAGCGTTTCTCCAATTGTAGGGCTGATATGATTGACGCAGCTTATCGTGCGCTGGTAGAAGAAGATCCACGGCGTCCTTTGCTCCCCGATCTCAGACATTCTTTTATTGCGATGAAGGTGGCAGCAGACGGGCTCCACCCATCAACGTTCACCGGGAGTGCCTTCGCGGGAGGTCTAGATGCTATAGTCAAAGATATGACACAAGATCACAAGGGGTTTGTCGAGGCTGCGAAATCTTGTGGAGACGAACAAGGGAATCCCCTGGTGCGTTGGTTTTAAGTAAGGGGAACTGATGTAACTAAGGGGGGGATTTACAGACTGCTCGAGATTCATATCCTTCGCCTGATCGATCCATTTCATCGTCTCCCGTCCATACACTTGATTATTCTCTTGCGGATGAGAGTGAGGGAGATAGTAACTTTGTACCTCCAGTTATCGCTGGTTCCAAGCGTCGCCGATCTTGTATAGAACCTGTCAACCAACAGTCATCCGTCGCGCGGCCCATTAAGCGTTTACGGTACGCCCCATGATTGTTGCTAAATTTAACGATCGTAATTTCTCCTTCATAGAGCTTCCAGGTCGTCTACGACATACCTCCCTTCTCCACCCTCCAGTACAAATGACATCGACGTATCATCAGACAACGGGTCACCAGGACTTTCTCCGACACCACCCATACAGCCCGAGACAGATCAAGCTCTACCACCTCGCGAACCACAACTTTCTGGAGCAGCTCCTGCCGAGACATCAAAGCACCTATACGACCCGTCGACTGTTTCTCCAATCCACATCATATCAGATCTTTCGTCCCTTTTTAACATTGAAAACGAATCTTCCATCGATGATTGGTTCCATACCAACTTTGACTCGTTGTTCGTCCTTCCACCCCCGGTTGAGGCTACTCAGCCCGATGCTTCTGCACCCTGGGAAGTGGAGCTGTTCCAAAATTACAACATCCCAGGGAATCCAGAGTGTGCGCCCAGATTCTCGCCTAGCCGTGAGTGCCTTCATTCATACATTAAACTATGACTCATCTGAAAATACAGTAACCGCCACTCATACTCTGTCTGACCTTGATAACTTGCTGCCATCCATTGGGGGCGATACATTTATCTCACCATTGGAGAGCATACCCACTTCTGGTACCGCTGTGGGTTATTCGACGACAGGTCTCGATTCGTTGGTACCTGGCATGTCACAGGACAATATAGACTGGACGTCACTTCTCAATGGCTCGGTCACGTCCCAACCCGACATCGACTTCACGTTCCCGCAATACCCCTCAAACACTCAACCCCTACCAGAGATCGATCTTTCTATGCTACAGCTCCCTCGTGCCATGCCCTCTATCGACTCCCAAGGCGATCTTGCATCTAAACAAGCTAAATTGGACCAATATCTTGCCATGCAAGACGTTGTTCGGCGGATGGAACGCGAATTGCAGTCGGAAGGCATTATAGCCTGAGTATTGACTTCCTTTGTGAAGCTAAACACCTCGAGATCCGGCGCCACTCTGCTATCATTATTAAACTATGATTATTTCTTTTATCTCAATCGCATCTATCCACTAGCATCGGATACTCGCACGTCATCCACGTCATTCCCCAAGTTGTCAATAATAGTTTTTGTATACACCTCCAATGGAATACCAATGTCATCATATATACTAACTCAATCAGACGAGCGGGTGGCAAACTAGTGTCGCTCTGAAACAGGTCCATCCTCTACTCTCCATCTCCCTACTTCTCGCATCGCCTCCTCGTCACCTACCTGAAGACGTGGTGCATCCAATAGCGCACCGAGCATCTGCCAAGGATCCTTACCTCCGCCATACCGCAGGATCTCTGCTTTATACTTCTCCCCCAAGTCGCGATCCAGTGGCTCCGCCGAGAAGACGTTTCGCCAGACGTGAGATGCGATCGCGCGGTCGAACAGGTATGAATAGTACGTCGCCCCGTACCCATACAGGTGGCCAAACTGGGTCTGAAAAGACGTTCCGGGCGCATGGGGAATCAAGCCACGCGCGTCGTGCAGGTTCGCCAGGGTGGCCGTCGAATCGAAACCAGGCTCGAGGACGGCGGAGGAATGGTACGTTTGGTCGAGTATGGAGAGCAAGATGGTACCGTGCGTGTCGATGAACGTGCACGGGTCTTCGTGGTGGTTGCCGGTCTGGCTCAGGATCGAGGACCCGTCCGCCTCAAAGAGGGAGAGGACTTTGGGCGAGTTGAGAAAGTATTCCATGAGGATGGAGGGCAGCTCGACAAAGTCTGTTGCACAGCGGGTGCCTGCGACGTTGTGGTATTCTGTCCGACCGATCATAGCTAGACATCAACAATGAGCGACGCTGGGGGACAAGAAGGTGGCGAAACGACTTGCAATGCATAGCATGACCCATC
>JBBPUI010000330.1:0-24233 GCA_038094615.1 Heimioporus aff. retisporus
GAAGAGCGCGAGGAAGAGGACAATGAGAACCCTCTCCCGCCACAATTCGAGGCACACTTCATCGCACTGCCCTCGTCCATAACTCCGCCGTCCACTTGCCACATACCCGTTTTCTTTATGGCGGAAGAGGAACAACTCCCGGTATTAATGTCCAGCTTGCTATACCAACGGCGGGTGTGGCACATTCCCCATCCATTACTGGGAATGATGTTCTCCAAATACAATACAATAATCAAGTTGTACATCGGGTGGCTTGAAGACGACATGCCTGACGGCCGTGTTCTGGTGAGTCATTCTGTATAATTTGATAACTACTGCCTGATTGGCGGTATCGTCGCGTCGAGCCGCGCGTTCACCTGGCGGAGATAGGAACGCCAACCACCCTCGATCTATCATCACCCTCGGTTACTCTCGCAATCGTTCGGCTGCTATGTCGTTTAGGACCACACCTTTCTGGTGTCCGTGACACCGTCAAAGGGTCTGTGGGTGCAGTTGTCAGCGGAATCGAATCTCATTCGCCACATTCCTGGCGAATCGATACAGAACTCCAAAAGGAGGACTCTACTTCCGTTGCGGAAATGTCCAGCACCCTAGATTTGATTATCCGATGGACTGAGGCCCAGCAATATTTAGGGCGCGATGAGTGCGTCTCTGCATACCCCCGCTGCTTCTCTCTTGACTGTACCTAGGACGATGCCACGACGACAGCCGGTAGACGAGACTAGTTTGTACGTTTCCTGGATTTTTTGACGATCTCTCTTGTCTTATTGTATGCTGCAGACCTGGTTCTGCACCGTCGGTGCTAGCGTCTGAGCGGTCGACTTCTACGCGATCATTGTGAGTCGATCCTTCACTTCGTGGATGGTCAGGATTCATGTTTTATCGCGCAGAAGAACGAATGTAACATCTCATTCTCTGAATCCATCCACGGCGAAAACTTCCCCAATCGCGTGAGTCATCAAGATTGCAGGAATTTGATTTGTTAATTGATTGATTTCAGAGCAACTCGAGAGCTGGATGGACGCACGGAGAGTGTTCCTACCTCCCTCACACGTTACTCTTGTTCTAGGTGTGTGTGTACGCGCAGGGATATGAACGAGACTCGTTCACCATGCCTACCATACAGATTTGCAGCGACCTCGGAGAAAGACGATCACCGAATTTTTCATTGGATGTTTGATCGTCGGGTTGTACCCCAATCGATCCCATCTGATCTAGAGTTTCGTGAGGAGTACGCCCGAATGACGTGCTTCATCTGGCCCGACACATGGCTTAGTAGAGTGTGTACCGATTGTCATTTCAATGCTTTCGCTCTGAAACAACAATTCTAGGATCATCTTCCATCGGTGGATGTGGCACTCGAGCCATGCATAAATGAACTGCTCGAGGGTGTAGCGGCATTGAAATCCCAAGGAAATGGCATCAAATGTATACCAGTGGAAGACTTCCCGTTTGATTTTCGCCTGCTCAAACAAAGCTTCTCGGCGATTTTCCAGGCATCCTGGCGATCTCGGGAAAAGAAGGCACTCCGAGAGACTGTCCCCGAGGCTGATTGGCGCCACGACCATGATCGCCTGCTATTCGATTTTTTCATACGTCTCATCCGGGGGGACAGGGTTAACTTCCCATCTGTACAAATGGTCGATCAATCGATCGCACATCTTGCAGATCCGCTTGCCAGACCAACGTATGTATACTTTTTCTGGCATTTTTGTTTTTGACCCAGCTTGTCACCAAGGTTGGAGACCACACTTCGTTTACCAAAAAGCAACAACACCAGATCGGATGGCCGACGGACTCTTCAAGCTTCAATTGACGACTTGCTCTCGCACCGGAGACCCGATCTTCAACATTGGGTGTACAGCCACGGTGGATCTGAAACCCAATGCTATGACGAGAGGCAACACGCCGTTCATGTTAGTTTCCAGTGGTCTCTCTGGATACAAACGACCAATGCAGAGACTGAGGCAAGGATGGTATCCAGACTCGGACAGTCGCCCTCCACGGGTCGGTGTGATGCGCTAGGGCGTTTACTGGTCGAGCTTCCGAACGTATCGCCCGACCAACTAGGTAGCTTTCCGCTCGTTGTTCGCGCCTCTTGCAAACAAGAGTCAGGAAAAAGCGGGAGCGAAGGCCAGGGTTCCGCGAAGGTACCAAGCGTCAGAGACACAGAGAAGAGTGAGGGTCACTCATCCACAAAAAAGTCGGGCGGTAGACTGACCGTCCCAAACGTCTCTGCCGGTCCTGCACCGGGGGTGATTGGCATGCGCTATACTATGCCATCATCTGCAATTCCATCGTCTATACCATCTTCGGGTGAAGCATCTATTAATTTATTGGCTTCCAAGGCTCGGCGGCTTCGACTCGGTCCAGATCCTGCGCGCCTCGAGTTACCTATCCTGACTGTCGAGTACAAGAAGACATCCGATGATGCCCTCAAAGGGACAAATCAGCTCAGGCTGTACCTTACCGCGTGTGTCAAGTTCCTGCAGGCTGTCGGGATCACCAACATGCCTGTGTATGGCGTACAAGCTGATGGTCCTATCGCGGTGTTACCGGCTGCTATTCTTCGGGATGACAACGTGCGTGGCTAGTTTCACAGCGGTTGCATAGTCAGGGATGCTCACGCCTTCAACAGTTTGTCTACATGTTCGAGCGTTTGGTTGAGAGGCTAGACATCTCTACGCCCGTAGGAGCCTGGCACTACGTGACAATACTGTGTCGGCTCGCGCACGCCCATGCCAAGGTTCTCGAAGAGAAGTTTGAACGGGTCAAGAGTGATCTGATTGCTTCTTTGACTGCTGAGGGGGGAAACCGGGGAGAGGGCTGGACGATCGACGAACAAGTAGCCAAGTTAAAGGCCGAGAACATGGCGACATCGCCGCCGCCCGGGACGTCGGGGAAGCAGGCGCCTGAAGCAAACTAGAAATCATCTACAACCATCCCTGAGGCTAGCTATTGCTGTGGTTTAGTCGGGAGGTATGTATATACACATATATTCTTTGTAAACCTAGCGCAAGCCTATCTGTACATCTGCCTTTGTTGTAAGGTCCAGTCAGAAGAAAGGCAGTCATGTCATCCAACGGGTATCACAGTATTGTTTGGTCTAATTTCGTACACTTTTTCGCTTTGATACTATCATTGGACGCTCGTTAACAGGTTCGTATGACACTCCCTTCCGCTTTCTCCGGGCTCGCCTGTTCGACTGGAGGTCGCACTCCTCTTGTTCTGTACTCCGCGCTTTCCAACGCTGAGTTGTGCATCGCTTAGAGTCGTAACCTGAATTCCGCGGTTCAGTACTCAGGTGACTCGTAATAGCTGAAGTGACATCTCTTCTAGCTGGACCATAAAACGGAGGCAGATGTACAGGTATGCCTACACTGATCCTACAAAATATATATACATATATCCGCCCGACTAAATCACAGCGACAGCTCACGTCAGGGATGATTCCGGATGATCTCTAGTTTGCTTCGGGGTTCTGCTTCCCCGACGTCCCGGGCGGCGGCGATTTCGCCACATTCTCAGCCTTGAGCTTGACTATTTGTTCGTCGATCGTCCAGCCCTCTCCTCGGCCTCCTCCCTCAGCAGTCAAAGAAGCAATCAGATCATCCTTGACCCGTTCAAATTTCTCCTCGAGGATCTTGGCATGGGTTTGCGCAAGCCGACACAGTATCGTTGCGTAGTGCCAGGCTCCTACGGGCGTAGAGATGTCCAGCTTCTCCACCAAACGCTCGAACATGTAGACGAACTGTCGAAGGCGTGAATATCGCCGGCTGTGCGACCGCTGTGAAACTAGCCACGCACGTTGTCATCCCGAAGAATAGCAGCCGGTAACACCGCGATAGGACCATCAGCTTGTACACCATATACAGGCACGTTCGTGATCCCGACAGCCTGCAGAAACTTGACACAGGCAGTGAGATACATCCTGAGCTGATTGGTACCCTTCATGACGTTATCGGGCGCATCCTTGTACTCGACAGTCAAGATAGGTAACTCGAGGCACGCAGGATCTGGATCAAGTCGAAGCCGCTGAGTTCTGCAGGCCAATAAGTCTATAGACTTTGCCAGGCTCTGTTGTGATTCACCCGGGGATGCCATGGACGACGGAGTCGAGAATGATGACATATTGTTGCGTACTTCATTCGACCCTGCTGCAGAGCCAGCAGAGACGGCCAGCGCACCGCCCAACTTTTTCGCGGATGATTGGTTCTTGCTCTTCTCTTTGTTCCGAATACTTCGTCCCATTGTCAAAGAGTTGGCTTTGAGCCTTCCTCCTCCCGTGTCCTGATTTCCGGAGGCACGAGAAACAAGTGGAAAGTCGCCGAGTTGTTCAGACGATACATTTGGAAGCTCTACTAGCAAGCGCCCAAATGCATCGCATCGACCCGTCGCAGGTAGCATTCCGAGCCTGGTGGTTATCTGTGATTCGGCCTCCGCATTCGTCAGTAATGTCCAAGCTAACCACTGGGAGATAGCATATGCAGAATGCTGTCCCTCCTCGAACAGTTGGGCTTCACTAACACCATGCCAGGATGCCCAATGATCAATATCCGCAGGTTGACGAAAAAGTAGTCTTCGGATTGATCGTTGAAGATTAGATCGAGTGTTCAGATGCAAATTATCACTTTTTGGAAATCTAAGGGTGATTTCCAGCCTTGATCGCCAGCCAGGTCAGAAGCGATATCTCAATCAAGAAGGACACGTACGTCGGTCGAGCCAGTGGATCTTCGAGATGCGCAATCGATTGTCCATCTGCTTGTGGAGGCGGAGGGCTATCCCTATTTCCCTGGATGAGACGTACAAAAAAGTCGAACAATAAGCGATCGTGGTCATGACGCCAATCCGTCTCGGATACGCTCTCTCGGAGCTGTTCCCTTTCACGACATCTCTGAGATGCTTGGAAAATGGCCGAGAAGCTTTGTTCAAGAAGGCGAAAATCAAATGGAAAGTCTTCCACAGGAATGAATTGGATGCCGCTGCCTTGCAGCTTCAATGCGGCTACACTGTCCAGCAGTCCTTTTACACATGGCTCGAGCGCCACGTCCACTGGTGGGAGATCATCCTGAAATCGTTGTTTCAAGGGGAAAACATTAATACGACAATCGGTACACACTCTGTTGAGCCATGTGTCCGGCCAGATGAAGCACGTCATTCGGGCGTACTCCTCACGGAACTCTGGATCCGATGGGATCGATTGGGGTACAACCCGACGATCAAACATCCAATGAAAAATTCTGTCTTCCTCCGAGATCGCTGCAAATCTGTATGGTAGGCATGGTGAGCGACTCTCATCAACATCTTTGCACACACATACACACACCTAGAACAAGAGTACCGTGAGAGGGAGGTAGGAATACTCTCCGTGCGTCCATCCAGTTCTCGAGTTGTTCTGAAATCAATAAACTAATCAACCGATTTCCTGCAGCGTTGATGACTCACGTGATTGGGGAAGTTTTCGCCATGGGTGGATTCTGAGAATGAGGTGTTATATTCGTTCCTCTGCGCCAGAAAACATGAATCCTAACCATCTGCGAAGTAAAGGACCAACTCACGATGATCGCGTAGAGGTCGACCGCTCAAACGCTGGCATCGACGTTGCGGAACAACGTCTGCGGCATACAATAAGACGAGAGAGATGGTCAAAAAAATCCAGGAAACGTACAAACTAGTCTCATCTACCGGCCGCCGTTGTGGCATCGTCCTAAGTACACGACAATCAAGAACAGAAAAATAATTGAGGCATGCGGAGACGCACTCATTGCGCCCCAAATGTCGCTGTGCCTCGGTCTATCGGACAATCAAATCTAGGGTGCTGGACATTTCCGCAACAGAAGCAGAGTTCTCCTTTTGGGGTTCTGTATCGATTCGCCAGGAATGTGGCGAATGAGATTCGGTTCCACTGACGACTGCACCCACAGACCCCTTGACGGTGTCACGGATACCGAAAAGTGTGGTCCTAAACGACATAGCAGCCGAACGACTGTGAGAGTAACCGAGGGTGATGATAGATCGAGGGTGGTCGGCGTTCCTATCTCCGCCAGGTAAACGCGCGGCTCGACACGACGAAACCGCCTATCAGATCGTAGTCATCAAATTATACAGAATGACTCACCAGAACACGACTGTTAGGCACGTCGTCTTCCAGCTACCCGACAAATAATCTAACTATTGTGTCGTATTTGGAGAACATCACTCCCAGTAATGGGTGGGCAATGTGCCACACTCACCGTTAGCAGAGCAAGCTGGACATCAACACCGGGAGTTGTTTCCCTTCCGCCATAAAGAAAACGGGTATGTAGCAAGTGGATGGTGGAGCTGTGGACGAGGGGGGTGCGATGAAGTGCGCCTCGAATTGTGGCGGGAGAGGGTTCTCGTCTCCCTCTTCCTCGGCCTCTTCGGGAGTCATGGGCCCCTCGCAAGCGTCAAAGAACTCGGATATGGTGGGAGGCGAATAGGTAGTCGGAGGATATTTTGCAGATGATACGGATGTATGCGTAAAATCCTCTTCCCCATCGTTCAGTTGATGGATGTGCTCCGGAATACTGCAGAGATATTTCTTCGCATAGTGAAATGATGAGCGGTGCGCGTATACTGGTTGTCATGAATTTCAGAATTGGGATCCTCTCCCCACTGAAATGCCGAGGAAGTGCTACCGCAACGTCCTCCCTGAATGAATACAGAACCACGAAGTGAATCAAGACATCTCCAGCTGGGGAGGGACTTACAGTGAGAATAGTTCCGGATAGGCATTCAAGATGGCATCGCGGACGAGTATGGCGAGAAACGACTCCTTCGGGTATGGTGTTTGCGTCATGTACTCAGCGTCAACGACAGCTTGAATCCTGGCACAGTCGATGAGTGCAGCATTAAACGTATCTCGAAAGCGTTGTCGAAAGTCGTCGTCGTCGTTTTGGTCCCATTGGAGAGCATGCACGCGAGTGGCTTCATCCGGGTCGCAAAGGGAGTTGAGCAGGGCCAGGACGCGTTCGTTGGTATACGGGAGCGGATCCTACGACGAAATAGACAATAAAGTGACAATATTCGTCTGGAAACTTACGGATTTGATCCAGCGGGGTAACTTCAATTCGGTCTGCAAAGAACGAACAAACTGCTGGATAGCAAGAGGGCCAGCAGACGCGTCGTTGGAAGGCCCGTGGTAGCAGGCGTCTTGTCGGACCAGTTCCAAGTATGATGCCATTAGCTTGGGTATGAAAATTCGTCAAGGGCCCACTACAGTCGATCGACCCCCACTTGAGACTTGCTAATAAAGGCAGTCATCTCCCGCCACAATAAAGACAAGGTCATTTTTTTGGTGAAACATTAGTACGATGAGGCCAATTGATAACATAGGTCCAGGACCTTCAACCCTTTCGACTTAGTGCTACCTTTGTAGTACAGGCAGTCAGAAAATACAGGGATCATATCTGTATCACACGTATGTTGTAGCAGCCCAAACGAAATACTTTATATGTGTACACCAAGCCACATAGGACTCTCTCCATTCCCTGAGCCGTGACCCCACAGTTCTGGCCTGGTAGCCAGAGCGGAGCAATACCATCATATTTGAAGAGGCGCTCGCAATGCAATTTCCAGATGCATGCAGGTGGGCCACCCTTTACCAGTTAAATGTTGAGCAGGCACGACTTGCCGACTTGGGAATGTCGGAACATTTTGAGCTTGATCAGCGCTTTGATGACAATTTCAGCTGTTCAGCTGAGTACTGAACTCTCGCCGAATCCAAGTTGCAACTCTAAACAACGCACACCTCACTGTTGGAAAGCGCGGGGTATATAGAAGAAGAGGAGTGTGACCCCCACTTGAGTGGGTAAGACTGGAGAAGGAGAAAGCAGAAGGGAGTGTCGTACAAGGGTTAACGAGTGTCCAATAACTATACTGAAGTGAAAACGTAATTAAAAAAAACCTAAATAAACGGGCTGCCCTCCAACAGTCGCGCTACGCAAAGGCAGTATTCACCAAACTGCCAGCCGGGAAATCCACTACGTCTACAACACTACTTGTCCAAAGTTGTCCGAAAGGATTGTATCACAGTCGAAAAAAAAACGCATTGACTCCTCGATCGCCACTTTTTTTTTCTTGCTTGAAGTGCGCCGTGTCGTATAAAACCGATCTAGGTAGCGCAAATTATGGTCCAATCATTGGTTAACCACCTTGTTGGTATAGGCGGTCGTAGCGAAGCCAACTCGGCTGTGGGTGGTATCAAACACGCTGTAGAAGCGCTCCCTGAAGGATCGCAAAAGTCAGTATTGGCAATCAATCCCGGTAACGTTGGACGCACAAGAAAGTGTATCCGTTAATGAAATCAAAGCCTTGCCCAGATGGGCTTCCAATACTATTGATGACGAGGTATATCTTATCTGGGCTTCCTCTAATGACACCGTTGAGCGAACGAGGCCAGGTCTGCGCATCAGGGGTCAGGTTGTAGGTCTTCCCTCCGATATGGAACGACAAGGGCTCCAGCTTGGAGTAATGTTCGGGAGTGATGGTGAGATAGTCGGTATCCGGGTCCAAGGTAGCGCCAGTTTTATTCTGATAGGCATTGAACGCATCTATCGGGGAAGAGTTGTTGTGGAGCCAACCAATCTCAGCACGTCACTCACCGGAGGCTAAGAGAATTAGCGTGGCCCCGGAATCGATAATTCCCGCCGTCGTCGCCAGAATGGTAGTCTTAGCGTAAGAAATGGACTGGTCGATCCCCCAGTATTGCGATGAAGGGGAGGTTGTCGTGAGCGGGACGTAGTTCATAGAGCTGGTCGTTAAGTTACTGTCGTAGCCCCCAAACGTGAGCTGTCCTGTACGATTTGCAGAGGTTGGGGCGTAGAAAATCCCAAGCACCTCCTCCGAAATTGTTTTCTGCGTTTTGAGGTTGTCCATTACTGTAGGAACTGCATCGCCATTGCTCAACGTATTGAGAGTCAGGTCGACAGGACCAACGCCAAGAATACCATCATAGTTGCCGAAACCAGCTGAGTTGTAAGCATTAGTGACACCAATGGATTGTTGCGGGATCACCAGATCATGGGAGAGTGTAACAGTATCAATCCACTCCGTCCCCACAAAGTATCCAGACCCATAAAGCCCCTCCTATATTTGGAATAACGATCAATCCGGGTCAAACAAAATGGGAACTTGAGATACGTACGACATTGATCCCAGTGTTATGGCTGGAAGGACCAGGCTGGTAGGGGTGGTTTGCATTCGCTCCCACGAATGTGTTGGAACTTCCAGTATCGATTATGAGGGTGTCTGTACTCATTCAACTTCCTTGTTCGCGATGACAGAAAAAATTCACTTGCATTCTCCTTTCCCAACTCCCACCTGAGCTGTATAGTACGTATCGGAATTCGTGGGGAAAATGGTCTCCCGACGCTTGCCGAGGTGACCAGCGTTTATCATAGCTTGGGCACGAGCACGGTCTCTGGCAGGAATGCTGAGACCGGTGCTAGGCCCACTGATTCTTCTTGTGAAACCAAGGGTAGCCTTGCCACTGAGACGACCGAGAGGACTTGCCTCTACAACAGACAAAGGAATGACTATCAGTGACAGAAGGCTTTTAGAAAGGAACATTTTAGGTCGATCGAGGGTCCTCAATGGCGTTAACGACTTCCATGCTGGGCTTTTTATGTCGAACCAAAGGGAGGGTCGATCTCGGTTCTCGATCGGGCGTTGTTACCTAGTCAATGTGTTACACATGCACAGCAGTGAGTGTTACACCAGATGTAACCGAGATTCAGCAAGTTTTACACTTACGTATCGTTAGGTAACCTGCCAACCCGCGTGGAGTCCGTGCGTGATGGAAGCAGTGTAGGCAAGCTGAATAACTGGTATGTATGAATTTTCTTTCCAGGATTCAGGTGAGTCGGAGACCGCAGGTGCGGGCAAGAGACCGTCGACGATGCACTGTACTCAAAAGTCTGCTTAAGAGCGCAACGCGGTTTAAGATAAATTGGCCAACCTTAAATTAAGGAGTTCTCGACGTTCGCGGTGGAGCGGCTGGAGCCACAAGAAGCACTTGCGACTGCTTGGCGAGTGGGCCGCATTATGACCGTCATCAGACCAACTGATCTGAGCATCCTCGCTGGGCGGCAGAGTATGTACTTCGGCCGGTATATCTGCCCAGTCGGTGATAAGATCTAAGAATTCAAGGGTGAATTTCCAACGTGGCCATGGATGGCCGAGCCGAAGGAATCTTCCGGTCCACCGGCACATGTGACGATTTCTACTTGGCGCCCCCAGGTCATTAAGCTTCAGCAATGGAGCGCCCTGAGTATTGGATGTCCGAGAGTTACTTTCTGACCACCTGGGTGTGATTCAGGCAGCCCCGTTATCCAGGCGCTCGTGACCGCCGTCACCGACGGAATCTCGATCGGGGACTTCGTGCGACGCATTGGAGCGTTTCTTGGTGAAAATAGTATCTCGGAGATAATCTCGAGCGTGTCTAGCGGTTGTGGGTTGTTCCTGACTCTGCATCACACCGTCACCTATGCAGAATGATTCTACCATGCTGCCAATTCGCTGTGGACGGATTACGGTCCGAGGAGCTCCGTTAACGAACACTGGTCCCTGGGCAGTCAAGAGACAATAAGAGCGTTGACAACGTTGATGGTTCCAGCCGGGAGAATGCTGAAGCGCTGAACCGTGACCTTCCGACCTTCTATATACGTTCGGAAGCTCGCGCTTTTGCGGACTCGAGTCCACTGACATGGTTACCATACACCCAAGTTGACTTGCCAAGTGCCTTTGTTCAGTGAACAAGCGAGGGCCGCTGCATTTCCGACAAGTGTCCTCCGAGGCTTGCCTTTTCGGAAGACAATGACAAGTGCCTCAAAAACAGAATCGCAGCGGTTGCTCTGCTGGCAGTACGAACCTTTCCTGATACCCTTCTGTCGCTGGCGACTTTCAATACCATCCACTCGCTTTGAACTCGGATTGAATTCGACTGTAATCGACGCCGAAATCGCTGTCTTGGGCACGACTGTATACTGTGGATCCATCAAATCATGTTATTCTACAAGGTCCTCGCTACTTTATGTTGGACTCATATTGTTGCATCCTATCCATTGAATGGATATCTTCAACGCAACTCGAAGAGAGATGTAGACCCTGCCCTTGTCCCCTCGTTTGGGTGGCAAGCAGGTATCAACCCTGATGGTCAGTAGACACTTGGTCATTTTGGGCAACTTAATCCGACTTTTTAGGCACGGGTAATTGCGATGGCGCCGTGAATGGAACTAACGGAAAGCCTATTCTCGTGCCTTGTCAATGCCCTCCAAATTCGACGTTCTTCCTTACGGTTCGTGGCTTGAATTTTTGTATCAGTGGCATCTTCATAGAACCGACCCAGAATCTCAACAAAAATATCGCAGCTGGTTTCGTTACCACGAACCCTACTGTCGGGCTCACCTTCCCAGCTGACAACAGCACCGCCTCCCAACTCGCCCGTCTAAATGCTGCCGCAGTCACCTTGCAGAACCTGGAAGGCCCCGGTGTCGGATGCCCCATCTCTTCGACCACATTTTCTGCACAGCGGAAAGCGATCGATGCGGAAATGTCGAGTAATGGATCCACGCCTACGGCAACGCTCCCTCCTGCTCCAAAAGGCAGTGCTGGTTCATACTCAGGGACATCTGCATCACCCTCTTCATCGCCCGCTGTAAACAATAATACGGGTGCAACCTTACCTAACAACACCACATCCCCGACTGGTGCGCAAATTGCCGCCCTTGCGCCTCCACTGGGATGGAAGTCTGGTGTTAACCCCGATGGTACGTACGCCGACCATCTCCGAAGATTTCTCAGCCGAAGAAATCTTTTTCAAGGAACCGGGAACTGTGATGGATTTGTAAATGGTACTACTGGCAAGCCAATTCTCATTCCGTGCCAGTGTCCACCAAGCCAAGCAGAGTACATTTCCGTATGATCCCTTTATGCTTCTCTTGGCCAAAGCCCTGACATGTTCATCTAGAATCTCACCCTCAATATCCGTGCCGGACGCGTCGTACTTAATCCCACGATCCTCCTTACGTTCCCAACAGATAACAGCACTGCGTCTCAGGCCGCCCGTCTGAATGCTGCTGCGGTCACCATTCAGAATTTGAATGGAGCGGGCAAGGGGTGTCCGATGTCTTCCACCAACTTTACTGCGCAGGGAAAGGCCATCAGTAAGGAAAATTCTGGTTGAATTACATTATGTTGTATCCCTAGAACCATATTTGTAGAATGTATCGTTATGCCTGTGGTCAGGTGATATATCAACGATCATGTGACCAACTGAAACGCGGTTCGGTTGCAACGGAGACACGATCTTTGTCTCATAAACTCATGGCTTCCTCATCGTCGCTCGCGTTGAGCGCGCTTCTTTCGACGTTGCATACGCATTTGAACACTCAAACACAATTACTGCCACAGCTGCACTCCCAACTCGGTCTACCCGCCACCGCCCTCGAAGATGAACTGGAAGAGCTACAGCACAACTTGACTCGAGCCGTAGAATCACAAATCGACGTACGCAAGAAGCAAGTGGAAGAATGGGAAACGAAATGCGAGGCGGTGGAAGTCGGGTGTTCGCGATACGCCCGCGCGTTGGGAACGAATGCCAAAGTAGCAGGCTCGCTCCAGGAGATCAGGTCGGAAAAGGTCCTACCGCGACGACATGAACATGCGCTAGAATACCAAGAGCGGTTACGACAGGTGTGTCGATCCCGTTGATCTGACGTACGACATATCGACGTCAAAGTAGGTTTACCACACAAAGCTCGAGCAGCTAACGACGCTGACGAATCGGTTAAACACCCTTGCGCGGAGTCTGGGATCAAGTTATTTTTCCCCCGAGATACTTCGACCGGCAGTTTCGATCGAGGAGGATTCAAATGATCCCAATGCTCTCAAAGACGTCATGCCTGAACGCTTCTCCAAACTGGAGAAGGAGCTAGTGCGAGGGAAGGGCGAAATGGTAAGTTGGCTTTCATATTTGTGTTTGGGGGTCAGTGCGGGGGAGTTCTGCGCCCTGGTTGTCCTACTTGGAACCCAGGGACAACCGAGCAGTGAGTTGTTGTACCCATGCATTTGGGGCATACCTGCACTTCGCTCCCCAATGAGCTATGGATGGGCCATTTGGAGCGCACCAACCGTTTTGATTGTTTGCAAGAACAAGAATATCTATTAAATTGTATTTCAGACGAAACGCCTGTCTCTGCTGGGGGATGTTTTCCTCCAGATCGATTGGCTAAGCTCGGAACTTGGCATTGATCCACCAGAGGCGGATGACTCGCCGCCTCTACCTATCGCTTCCTCCTCAACGCTAACGGTTCCTACTTACACACTTCCCCGCTCATCATCCTCTGGCAGTCTACAACCAGCAAATGCAGACCCTTTTCTTGAATCGATTGCCACGCCAACACCTTCGTGTCAAGGCAGATTAGATACCAAACTTCTCTTCCGTTCAGCCTCCCCGACTCCCGCATCACCATCTGAGCCGAGTACAGATTCTGCACGGGAATTCCAGCAAGCATTTGCTCGATTTGTGCAGCTCTTGGATTCTTCGTCGACTCCCAATCCCGCCCCCGCCACTCTCCTTGGTTCGCTTGCAGTCGAACCGAATCAGAGAATGATTTTGCATGCCGAGCAACGGTGTGCTGAGTTGAGCGAGCTGAAGAAACGCCGGGAGACTCACATTCAAGCAATCTATGATCAACTGGAATCGCTTTGGAGAAGGATGGGAGTGGATGATGAAGCAATGGACGCTTTCGTTGAAGTGAGCTATCAAAAAAAAAAAAGGCCCCGATGGTTACTGACGCATAGTATTTAGGCGAATCGTGGGACGACACTTCATGTTATGCAAGCTTACGAGGAAGAGCTGGAACGCATGATCGACCTGAAGAGGGAACGAATGGAAGAGTTCATTTCAAACGCCCGTTCCGAGATCGAGTCGCTTTGGAACGAATTGATGATGGGAGAGGATGAACGAACAGATTTTGCCGCCTTTGTGGATGGTAGGTGCCCTCCCAAAAATCTTGCCAACGGAGAATTCACGCCTTGTACACAGATGAGCACACAGAAGATCTTCTAAGCCAACATGAACATGAGATTGCTCGGCTCAAGGCAGAGGTCAGACTCAAGAGGCCCATATTGGCCTCTATAAAGAAATACTTTGATATCTGCGAAGAAGAAAAGGAGCTAGAACGGGCTGCTGGGGATCAGACGCGACTCCTTGGTCGAGGAGGAGGTAGGGATCCCGGCCGGTTATTGAGAGAAGAGAAGATGAGGAAGCGCGTAGGGAAGGAGAAACCCAAGGTTTGCTTTCAGAATCGACAAGTTTTCATTTCATTCTGATAACTTAATCATTGTAGCTGGAACAACAACTCCTATCGTCCCTTCCCACATGGGAACAGACCAATGGTCGCCCTTTCATGGTGCATGGAGAGAATATGCTACAGATTCTGATGGAGAATGTGTCTGCAAACGAACAAGAGAATAAGAAGAAGACGGTCACCTCGCAATACTCGATACAAGCACTCAATGCCAACAAACCGACTGGTCCATTGACGCGTAGCCGCAGCCTGGAACCCAACACCGGCAATGTTAAAGTAAATTATGTCCCTGGGAAGTCGCAAAACCCACCTCCGGGCGCTGTCACCCCGGCAGTGAGATCGGGCTCCTCGATGTCCCAAACTACAACAAAACGACAAAAACTTGCTGATGGTCGTGCAAAACCCGTCAGAAGCTCATCTCCAGCAAAAGGTCGCACACCAAGTGGGCCTGTAACAAACTCGGTTGTTCATCCGCCCACGTCGCACATCACAACACGATCAAAACATACGGATGGATACGTTTCATTGGGTTGGGGACGCGGTCCGTCGACACTACAGCGTACGACATCACGGGCTGCGACGACTTCGAGCGTGGGCTCGCATCGTTTCACCAGCGCGACGAAGTCATATGGTGCAAGTTCGATGGGACCGAACGCCCTGCGTGCGTCGAGTGCGGTGGATAAGAGTACCCGGATCAAGCGCGAGAGTTTCCGACCGCGACCGAGTATTGATGGTGATGGTCTAAGAGGTGCAGGTACGATGTTCCGAGCAATGCCACCGACAGAGGAGGAATGAAATGAAGTTTTCCATGTTCTCTCGTGTTCCCATGAGTTCGGAGCGTCGTTTGTTATCATATCAAGCTCGCTGGCGAGGATACGGGGTGTAGATGGCGAGAACTTTATTATCTTTATTGCGTCTTCCTGTAGGCTACTTCAATTGTACGTCATTTGTATTCGGACTCCAACAAGCTTTTATGATCTTCTCGCCTTAGGTGTCGCCGGGCAGTGGTCCGTGAGCGCCGCGGTTTGCCAGTTTGTCACAAGTCACACATATGTGACTTGTGCAGATCTAGAGTTTCGGAATGGCCCGACTCAGGGTCTAGCTATCAGTATCATGTGTATGCCTAGCGCGCGATTCTCGCTCTAGCATCAGTCTGGTATTAGGACGGTTCTGCCACCGACGGAATCCCTTAGCGCTAAGGCTGTTAACCTATTTGACCTGGTGGCAAGTCTAGTGCTAGGTCGCGCCGGCCGGTCTGCACTTTTCCTGACTTGGAATTCCTGATGTCTTAACAGTCCCTCGCGTCAATGTACTTGCTCTCAGCGCTTTTTTCTTGGGCAGCAATCAGATAAAGCCGTGAGCAAGTAGCTGATGGCCGTCGGGATTATCCTCGCACGCTGATAGGATGAAGCCTCTTACTCCACTGGAGGGGGATAGGTAGGAACTTATAGAAAGGCATGAATAAGGAAAGTGATCTTTTCCAGATGCCTCCACCTGCCCTCGAAGGTTCTGTGGCATCCGATGCCCCACCGGCCACCCTCGTGAGTTCAGATCCTGCTCAGACTTTCCAGGACGATCTTCACCAGAGTGGCCCGTTGACATCTGTCACCGGCGATCTCCTGAGCATATGTCCTCGGTGAGCGCTCTTGTCCCCTTTATCATCATATCAAACAGATCGCTTCAAGCTTCCGGGTGCTAGTCATAGGAAACGTAAATTCTATTTCGTGTGTCTAACAATGGTTCTGCTGATGCTGAAAACTTCAGTCTGGCGTTGGGAAATCTACCCTAATTCGAAAGGTATTTGGAGTAACGGATGTAGTAAGTGTGTTGTTGCCTGTGATCATCTTGTCGCTAATGTTTCAACAAGAAAATTTCCAACGACAAACGAGGTCAAGCCGATATCGAACAAGAATTTGTCGCGAAGGAGAATGACCGTTTTGTTGTCCACGACAGCGTTGGGCTCGAGGCTGGAGAAGGTGACAATCTCAATAAGATCAAACAGTTTGTCGGAAAACGACGTGCCATGAAGGACATAAAGGATAGACTTCATGCCGTTTGGTAAGATGTCCCATTCCGACCGGCACGTATCTGAGCAAAACCCTTAGGGTGTGTCTTCCCGTTCCATATGCTAAGGGACGACTTCTTGAAGCCGGTATGGAAAAATTGCTGAAAGAAAGAAAGGTAATTCTGGGCGATAGTGTGTAAATCAACGGGTCATGATTCCCCGTCCCTAACTAGTTTCGTGACTAGTCCCGATCGTTATTGTACTGACAAAGGTCGACATGCTAAACCAGCAACTCCTTTTTAGCCTCTCCAAAAAGAATTCCGTAAAGACCTTGGAGGAAGCGTTGGCGAAGGTGGAGCTGGAAATACCCAAGTTCCTTGAAGAGCATTGCGCCAAACCCCTACGGGCAATACCAGGTGGCTTACGACACGTAGCTGTTTCCGGTGTGTTACAATCTACTGTCCTCTCCCACTCTCCTCGTCAATAGATTGATTTGATGTGATAGTGCGTGACGGACATGAGTCGACAATTCCGCCGCTGGTCACGACCACAACCTCTGAGATTGAGCAATATATCGCTGGCGGAATCGTACAGAATACCGGGATGGAAGGGAGAATAGGCCTTGAGCGCACAGCACCATGGTATCTCGCTGGGATGGCCCAGCGGGTGAGTATTGAGGCTAATATTGACCTCACGATTGAGTATGCTCTATGCTATCATTTGCAAATATAATCTGATGCTCGTACAGACTAGGGAAGAAGAGTGCGTGCTCATTTGTTAAGAGATTATGTTCCTGAGGGTATCACTAGGACTGGTATATTGGAAGAATCTTGGCGCAACCCTAAAGTTTTCAGAGGAGAAAGTAAAAGAATATTTCCGCCTTATCCACGAAGATATCGTTCAGGCTTGGAACCTTAACGATCCGGAAGGGGTAAGAAATCGTTCCGCTGCATACTTTGGTTTACATAACACCGTGAAGATTCTACGAGGGGACGACTTTCAGGCTAGTTTGCTGAGGATTTCAAATCGCGAGACAGACGATAATCATGGCCTAAATGGAGCCTCGTAAGCCAATAATTTGATGATCCAAGATTGTGTCTAACGAGACACAGGGATTCCGAGGATGACGTGATACATACCCTGGCTGAACTTATAGGCACCTTGATTAAGATCCCCCTGGTGCTTCCCAAAGCGGTAGCCAAAGTGGGAAAGCTGTTTGCCAAAGCTTATGAGTCGTCGTGAGTGACCATGCTCCATCTCGTTTAGTATAGTCGAATCCAAACACCGGCCCAGTCAACTCAGAATAAGTTGCTTCATGACATATTTTACCGACTTCATTTATGTCATGAAGATCCTCTTCATTCTGTCTCCGCAAGGGGCCATCACTTCCAATAATGCGGAACTTGCAATTGAAGTATACGAGGGATCGCAGTACAGAAATCTGATTCATTTCGAGATTCGCGATTTCAGCAATACCTATACAATGCTACCAGGACATGGCGTGGTTATGGAGAAGATTGAAACGATGGTCAAACGATACGACATTACTGACGATGGGGTGGCAAAGCTACGGAAAAAAATCTTGGACAAAAAGAAGATGACCCCGCCTCCTTGAGACCATTCTTACCTCTCGAATAGGGTTCTTTCGCCTGCTCTAGCATTATATGTATGATACCGTGCCGTCCAGCCGCGGTTCTATGCAATGTATCATATCGGATTTGGATTTGTGCTTCGATAGCGTCGTGGAAGGGATCTGCGATCGACGATGGAAGGGTGGCTGGTCCCAACATGGCGGATCCAAACTCGTCAAAATGCCGACTCTGATTTTCTATGCCAATGACAATGCTAACTGCTAAATGCACTGAGCTACTGCTACTAATAGCACAGCACGGGTGTGTATAACTTCAGATGCCTCAACCCATACCTGCCAGATTATCCCGTTAATATCATCGCAAATGGCTGTAATATAATGTATTCTTTGCCGAACCGAACAATAACCTCGGTCCAAGATCAAGTTCTACACCCATGCACAGTGTGAGTTGATATGCTATCCTATTCACACCACATTCAGACTAGTCTTATAAATGTCGTCAACGAGGCTAGCGTAGGATGGAGTAGCATCAGGGTGGCATGGCAGGGGTACTCGGCTCCGCAGCGAATAGAACTTTACCAGCACTCACGTTATTCCCGCGACGGAGTTGATGGTGGTAACCAAATTCCAGCTGCCGAAATCAAGCGGGATTACCAAAGTATTCTACTTTTCGTTATAAAACTCGGTATGAAAAAGTCGAGTATGTGTCTTCTAACGACATTGAAGACCGTCCTCGATGTTCGGCTCCCTGTCACTGATATGCATTGCTTTGTTTGCTGTCACAGAGGCAAATTCTCTCGGCCGTCAGAGTGGCAAGACTTCCCTCAGCTTCACAAGGAGGATCAATGAAGATAGTGCTGGTCGTTCCATTCCCGACAGGGATCGCGCTCGCGCCCGGGCAATGGCAAATGCTGGTCACATTAGCCAACGCCAGGGGTTTATTGACGCCATGAATAATGGCGTGGGTTACATTGCTGAGGTTGGAGTTGGAAAAGGACAATGTACGTGAATCTGTCGCTATTGTGGAAAAGGGGATTAACTAGATGATCCTAGACAATCTTTTGATCGACACTGGAAGTTCTAATACATGGGTGAAGCCGAGTTCGACCAATCCGTACCAGCCGGGACCTAAGGGCCATGATACCGGGAACAATGTCGTATGTGTTTAAAAACTCCGTGTGAGTTAATCTGAGGATTACTACTCTACTCGTAGGCGGTGTTTTATGGCTCCGGATTCTTCTTGGGAGAGGAATGGGTTGATACTGTCACACTTTCACCCGATCTAGTAATCGACCAACAGTCGATCGGCGTGGCTACATATTCTGCGGGTATCATCGGCGCCGACGGCGTGCTTGGCGTTGGTCCCGTCGATCTCACTAACGGTACGGTGAACGACACCGAAACTGTCCCTACAGTAATGGACAACCTTAAAACGCAAGGAACGATCTCGGAGGAAGTGCTTGGGGTCTTTTACATTCCAGCCGCTGTGAGTGGTACAGGAGAGCTTACATTTGGCTATAGTAGTGCCTTCACGACCAGCCCCGTGACGTATGTTCCGCTCACGACGACTTACCCTTCGTCCAAATACTGGGGTATTGATCAGTCCATCACATATGGTAGTACAGCCATTCTGTCAACGACTGCCGGTATTGTGGACACTGGCACCACGCTCATACTCCTCGCCTCGGGTAAGCAAGGTGCTGAGATTGCTGTCTTCACGCTGATCCTGCATCCAGATGCATTTACAGCATATCAGAACAAGACGGGCGCCGTTGTAGACGAGGACACTCGCTTCCTCACCATTAGTTCCGCGCAATACTCTAATCTGGAACCATTATCGTTCAGCATCGGTGGCACGACTTTCAATCTAACGCCCGATGCGCAGACCTGGCCGCGTTCGCTCAACGGCGTCATCAATGGTACCGCAGACAAGATCTACCTCATCGTCAGTGACATCGGAACACCATCCGGAAAGGGCTTCGACTTCGTTAACGGATATACCTTTTTGTGCGTCCTTGTAAATGTGTCGTTGCGATTGTTCGTTCATGCTGTCGTTTGCCGTCTTTCAGAGAGCGCTTTTACAGTGTATACGATACTACCCGCAGTCAGGTCGGCTTTGCTACGACTATCTATACCAACTCCGTGTCCAACCAAAACTGAACTACTGATTCAGTGATCGAACCTGTGGTTTGCATGGATGTCACCCCTCTCGTCATGATACCCAGTAATACATATAACCCGGGCCCTTTTTATGTCGTTTGGTAAATCTTCGATCCGTGAACTCGCTGAAACCCGACTTTTGGCGTAAAAGTTTTCAATTGGTGGTCGTACCCAAGGTTCGCGTTGACTACCAAGCTTGATATTCAATATGAGAACAGGATGATGCTGGCAATGCTAATTATGCGTTGACTTGCAACGATCGTAGTGCATGACCGTTGCCCCGTTATGAACAAAATCGCTAACAAAAAGGCTCGTTTCAAGCAGGCTTGGCATTCTCTGGCAGGGAGCCAAACCCCGCTCTTCCGCGGTCGTGAGCTGCGTGGCAGGCCGATGTACTATCTGCTATACCTCCAGACGTTGACATTGCTGAGATCATGGAAATCGCAACGGCGTAACATTATTGAACATTACATGGGTGAGTGTTGTAAGATACAGTACATTGCAATTGAAAGGTGTTCCCGAGATCACATCACCATATCCTACCAATTCTCCAGCATGACCTGTGCACATTCCTAACGCAAAGAAAAATCAGACGTTATTTCACCACGGCGACTCGATCGAAAACACACCTTGAGTCTTGGAAAGTTGTGCACGATGGCAACGTTGAAAATCGTTCTCAGCTTCCTCTTCAGCTCCGCTTTGCCAACGACCAACTGATACGGTCCTGAACACTGGCAATACCGCGAGGCGCTGTCCGAGCGAATTTGTTTGCATTTGGAACAACGCATGTCTTGCTGGGAAAACGACTTCTCGATCGTCCCAACCAACCGAACTAGTTCCATCTCTATCGCAGCGCGGTCATACTCGCCATCGCACCCCTGGCAGGTCCACTTAGGAGGCCCGACGGTTCGAGCATTTGGCATGAGTTGCGGATCACGGCAAAAGTCAAAGTCACGTAGAGCATCGCACATTTTGCATGTGACGTTGGACAGCTTTAGGGTTTCGCACGGATTTCGGAAAATGGCTTCGTTGGCAAACTCTCGAACGCCTGCCAAGTCGAGGAGGTTCCGCCTCAATAGCCCGATTTCCACTTGGTAGTCTTGTGCGAGGTCAAATACCGCACAGGTAAATTTGACGAACTCGAGGACGGGGTTTGTGAGCGTGAGGTAAGAGCCTGGAAGGACCGGAAACATGAACTGGGAGTGGAGCTCCTCGTCGTATACCGAATCTCTGTGTTTGGTCTGGACGGAACCGACGAGTCGCAAAAGTTTCCGCGTAAGTTTCCTCGAAATAAACTCTCGAGTGGCATCCAGCTCTTTTGCCTTTCCAACTTCTTGCTGCGTAAGCTCTGGCGCAAGGTTCTGCAACACCCGAAGAGGGGCCCGCGAACTCTCATTCGTTTTTTGCCTGACCCTATACAGTTCGACTACAAAGTATTGGATGGCGGATCGGAAGTCATCTTGGATGGCCTGCGGGAGGAAGGTCTCTATGTTCCACCGCATCTCGAGACTGAGCTCTTCTGGAGGTTCAAGGGCCAGGGGATCCACGCAAACTATGCCCCCATAATTTGCACAGTCCATGAGCAGTAGAAAGTCATAGAAGCGTCCGGAGTCCAGATACAGGTGTTGGAATAACTCCTGAGATGTGACTGCAGTGGCGATGTAAGTCGCATAGGCATTTGCTGTTCCAGGCGGCTTCGAAGTGGCCAATAGGATGCGACTAAAGTCGGCGTAAATGACATTAGAGCCGAGCCGCTTGAACTCAGCAAGCATTTGTATGAACGTTTTCCGCATGAGTCCGTGAATAAATCGATGGATACTCGGGTCATAAAGGCGGGATCCGCTCGTACTAATCCATCTCCAGAAATGATTAATTGCCAGGTCTGCGGGGCATTTAAAGTTGGTATGGACCGTGTCAAGAAGCCAGGTCTTGATCATCGATTTCATAATGCCAAACGTAAGGGTAGAGACGTTCGACTCTCCGAGGGTAAGGTCGCGTTGTGCTTCGCCCCGGTTGTAGGCATTCAACGTACGAGACGTGGAGTCGAATGCGGTTGTACCACCGCTACCCTCCAATTCGTTCACCACGACGGAGTGTAGGACAGAGTTCACTGCCAGGTTACGAATTGAGAACTCCAGGCATACGTTGGAATAACACCCGGGGGTTGTAAACTCCGTCTTCTGTAGTTCCTCTGTTGGCCGATTATCGGATTCCCTGCCCCCAAGATCTGGGCGCTCCGTCGGTGACCACCAGAGGACCATGTCCTGTTGTATCAGCCGCCGTGCGAAACTAATATCGGACATAATGAGAGGTTGGTCATCGTCGACGTGCCCGATGGGAACGTCATAATAGTCAGAACAAGCAGTCAGACGGTCTAGCCACGAGCCGCACAGGAGGTACCGGTGAAGCATCTTTTGTGCCACATGGGTTTGCCAAGGAAAGACGTCGAGAGTGTGATGAACTTTGGCTTTGGGCATCGACAGGACAGGGAATTTCGAGAGTTTGGGAATGTGTGTATCGAAATAGATTTGCTCTTTCGACGAAGAGATGACGACGATGTATGATAGATTCTCCAAGAGCCCAAGCTCTCGAGAGATCGACTTGAGAGCGGAAACGTCCTTGGTATGGTACGCTGTAGTAAACTCGCAAGAAAAGGGGTATTGAAGGGAAGCAGAATCTCCGCAATGCTCTTGTCGTTTTTTCGAGAGATCCACATACAATTCTTGCAAACGGGGTATACCCTGGCGGCGCGTTGCAGGGTCCACTATGTGTAACTTGGCGACACCGTCGGGAAGGAAAAGCGCAAACACGTGGATGGGAGCACTTTGGGAGCAGGCATGATAAAGGAACAAATATTTACTGCTACGACCACCATCAAGGTAAGCCTTCTGAGAGAGGGACGGATTGGCGCGATCAAGCTGGCTAAGATCGACGCCGGTGGTCTGGGCTTTGTTGAGAGTCAATCCTAGTTCATCGACAGTACAAGTCTTTCCCAGCTTGAGTATAGCCCGCATCTCCAGTGGAACCTTGCAAAGTCATCAAAACCGCGTCGAGTCCTCGAGATGCTTGCCACCTACCTGCCGTTCAAATACACCATCAACATTGGGATCGTTCGTCAAGTCTGTGAAATGCTCCTGAATGTCTTCGTAAACATCCTCCTTCACGACCACTTTGTATAGATTGGTACAGGGAATATCTCTCGGCAAGTGTCGCGTCACCTTCTCCAGTTGGTAGTACTCCGTGCGGAATAGTCCATCCCTGGGCGGATTCTTGAAGTGAAGGTAGAATTGCCTCGGAATGCGAAGGGGAACGGGTGTTAGCTCTCCGTCAATGGAAACCCACATCGTAAAGCGCCCAGATATCCTGCTTTCCCGGATCTGTATAATGTCCCAGCGTTGCATCGTCCGTATCCTTGCGCCTCTGAACATGGAAGGAACCAGGGCAGGCGTCTCTCCGCCCAGACGTACCTCGCGTTTCTTGCGCCAGCGAGGCTTGATCGCCTTGAGCCAAGCCGAGTAGTTTGAGCTAGGATCCGGAAGAGGGCCACCGCAAGCATCATCTTCCTCCGCCTCTAGACTTGGCTTGCGCGCGACCTTGCGGTTCACGACGGCAATCCGTCCCTTGTCTGGGTGCTTCTGTGTACCAAAGTCTTCCATATCGTTTTCCTCGCCTGTCTGCACTGTTCGCGGGACGACAGAAAAGAAGTCTGTAACCTTATTTTGCTTAAACTTGTCTACGGCGCCCGCAACTCTGCGATGCAGCCAGTCCGGATGCCTGATTCTAGGTACGGGATTTGAGACGCCCTGCATGGCCGCAGGAATAGTGATCAATTTCTGGATTACAGAGCCCAATCGCTCGATGTAATACTCCCAGTCCAAGATCGAGCGAAGGTCGAATTTGGTCAGACCAGGATCTTTGAGCCATTTCCGGAGGTAGGTCCGTTTGATCGATTCTTCGGCGGAAAAGATCGCCACCGGAATGGCACGCTCGGTGACGGGAGCACCATTGGGCTTTGCAGAAATGACAAACTTGCAAGCGAGGCCTTTGTCTTTCACCATCTGGTCGCCCAGGAACTCGGCAAGCCTCTTGGCGGTGCTAATAGACGTGGACTTTTGCCCAGCATACTCAGCCAGCGTTTTCGACA
>JBBPUI010000331.1:0-24225 GCA_038094615.1 Heimioporus aff. retisporus
GAGAGCTGCTAAAATGTACACCCGTGATCCCTCCGGAGCGATAATCGGCAAGGTACGACGCCCTGCTTGTTTATCACCCTCTACGTCCTGGAAATCCTGTGCGTGAACTGTCGTAAAAATAAGCAATCCACTGGCAAGCAAGGCGGTCAGCGATGTCCGATCAAGGTAGCCTTTCGAGGCTGTATGTCACGTCAGACACGTGAATGGCAACAGTATGTGGCGACTCAGTACTCACACATGATCATGGTAGAACCGGATTCGAATGCAACATATCCGCCCATGTTCATCATGTTTTTCAAGACGGGATGGCAGCTGAAACCAATGTCGTCATGGATAAATATCAAGAGCGCTAGTATGGTACTCGAAATGACCACGCCTGTACCATGGCAAGCGGAGAGGCCAAGACAGAAAGCAAAGAGGATCCATCGGAATCGCTGTGCGCTGGTCTGGGAGATTCTCCCGGATGGCAGCGGCCGCCAGGGCTTGTTCAGGAGATCTTCGTCTTTGGAATTCCTCTGATTGGATACGTCAATTTGCAGTAGATGAAACCAGATCCAGACGGCCGTGCCAAGGAGTTGGGACCACTTGGAAGGGGGGGAGGTTGCGCAAGCGGAGATCAGCTAGGTTCGAAAGTGTAACCCATTATTTTATTTCGTTGATAACACGTAGGGGCAGCCAGAGGTATTTACCACTGGAATGAAGATAGTCTTGATGTCCGATCTTGTGAAGAGGTAAAGGGTTTTAAGCCAGAAGACAAATCCACCGAATGGATTGAGAGCTGTTTCGGACATCTTAAATGGGGGGTTTCTCAGCGACAATGTCCACACTTGCAGGACGGCGTCGCTTTATATCCAGGCTGTATCTCATTGCGGGCCACATAAGTCACCAGTAACCGTCCGAGTACCGCTCTTTACGGGGTAATGAGAAATGGCGGTCTTTCCCGTGTTCTCTGCGCTTCCTAAAAACATATGGGATCAGATGGTAACATCAGGAGTGGTACTTATCACGCAGAGCAGCACTTCCAAGTTGGGAAATCCGGTCATTTTGAAAAGAACCCATGAGTAACAAACTGTTATGTGAGAATGAATGAAAAAGGTGTCCGTTGGTAGGCAGCTATTTCTGGGACGATGCAATCGTTTCCCCGCTGTGGGGGCAAAAGACGAGTGTTGAACGTTGAATTGCCAGAGTACTAGTTCAACAGTCTTGTCCAAAGGACCCTGTACTGCGAAGCCTGGAAATCAGTGGCTCATATTTTGCAGCCACGTAGACAAAATGGAATAGAGCGCTATTCAGCGGGTCTAAAACAGTTTAACTCTGGTAGAATGACAGAACTTGCCAACAAATCGGTGCACAAACCCTGCTTTACCTGGGTCAAAATTTGAATGCCGATATTCCATTTCGCAAGGCACGCTGTACGTTGATAGATCGGGGTAACATCTATATTACGTCACGATAACGATAGATTACAAAATATGCAATTCTCACCCTAAATTTTAAAGATGAATAGGTATCCCCAAGTTGCGCTCGAGCATGGCGTGGTAGCTGCCGCGGCTCTGGAGCATGCTTCCGCTGTCAGAAAACAACCACATGAATTCGTGGATCGCCGAAACACGAACGATTTGGATGGAGCAGTGTTTTCTTAGCTGTGTTGGGTTAATATATCAATTCACCAAAGTCATCGATATTTATATCTGATTAGAAGAAGTTGGTGGATACGAAAGGAGTTTGACCTGCGGAATGGCGCTCATAGCGGAGACATGTTGGTGGCTGGGGGTGAGAAGGAGCGGGTTTCCGACGTTTTTTTTCGCACGCTTTAGTGATGGCTCTTGGTTCGCGTTTTTTTTTTCTGACCCATCGCAGGTTTGCGGGTGCTTTGGTTAAGATTCGGAGTCAAGTAGCAGTATTTCCAAGAAGAGAAAGATGGACCAGAGGCTCCTGCATGGTGCACGCAGCATGTAACACGGATTTGGCCTCGACGTTCGATGGTAAGATCAGTCAGCAGTGATCGCAACGGGAGATGGATCACGAGTCCGAGGCTTGGAGCGCAGCTAGGCTTACAAAGTATGTACTTTATGACTTTAGTTTTTTATTCGATTGACAATGTTATCATGCCTCTCGGATCGATATCGGATCGAAATATTCGGAAAACGTTTTGCCGAGTTCGAGGAGGGCGTCTATCGAGTGGTTTAACAACGTAATGCTTTGATGATGCTTGTGCTCGATTCTTAGGTGCTGATTGGCTCGCCTACTCAAATGAAGAGGATAGCGTATATATATAGATGGAGTGTCCGACGGCACTTTTGATTGAGAGATGCCCGCCCTATGCAGAGCGCGTGTTTCAGTTGTCTACGCCATTTGGTGATCGATCCGAGAGTGCTCAGATCGCGTGTTCGCACTCCGGGGCTTCTCGACCAGCGTGCCAGGATCAGCGTGGGCAGGCGTACATTTGCAATGCGCTCCGCATAGTGAGATTGAAATCACTGACCGATGATCTAGCGATCAAGGCAACGCGCAAACGGCCGATGTTCCAGAAAACGCGCTCGTTCGCTCGATACCACTTCTCAGATGAACCTCGGCATTTTCCTCGCACGCCAGCTTAGCGGAAGGCTGGTATTGATGCGACGGTTTTGAACGGGCTACAATATTTTTTTTGCAGTTCACATCCTTACAAAAAAGCATGACAAGAGCATAGTGAAAAACCGCGCGTTAGATAGGGCCCGATCATTCCGCTATCAGCGTGTTTCAAAGGCTTGTCAACGAGGCACAGTAGGTGCCTGCGATGCGATGACTTTTGCAACTGCGTTGCGCACAGAAACGGACCAAGTCAACAGTCCCGTGCACAATATTAAAACTTCGTGTTGGAGACCAGGTCCGTAATACTGTGCTGATTATATTTACGTCTAGATATATCAATCCCGGTGAGAAAAACCCGAGTCACGGGGCCAGACACCGGAAAGCTTTTTTTACGCAAAGCTGCGCACAAAGTCCATCCGGCAACCACACTTGTATGCATCCATTTGCTGCATTTTCCTACGATCGATTCCTTCCGACGGCAGTGTGTACATATATCACATACGATATCACTAATCCCTATTACTCCGACTATTCGTCTAAGACAAGGAATGCGATCCTGATTGTCTCTTCCAACACCGCTTTGATACAATCTTCTCCCCAGGCCATGTTACCCTGGCAAGACAACAAGTCAGACAAGAATAGTAGACTCAAAACCTCGTTTTCAAACGACCTACCTGAATTTGGAAACAAAACTTTGAGTGAAGATTCCACATATGGGCCGTCCTGTCAAGAAAGGAGCGTCAACAGACGTTCATTTTTCAACGCACGAGAACTGCATACATGAAGTTTCGCATCCTGTTTCCGAGGCGTACGTTCTCGACGATGATCTCCCCGTGCCGAGCCTGCAGCTTGGTTTCTATCACGCCCAGGTTATTGAATGCACAGTACCACGGAAAGACGGGCGGCTTTTCGTCTTCGCTGGCTTTTACTGGCGATAAGCTTTCCAGCATTGCCAATGCTTGTGGGAGACATGGGTGAGCGAGGTACGTGTCAAAGCGTTCGTGGAACATCTTGGCAGTGGAGATCAGTCGTGCCTTCTCATTAGGCTCCGACAACGGCCGGGTCATCGAGAACCGCATAGGCATCATGGTAAAAGAAGAGATGAAATGTGTCCTTGGATCGATAGGGGGTTTAAAATAACGCTCGAGCGCAACTCTGAACGTGTCGAGCGATCATCCATCAGGTCAACTAATGGCGATGGATAGACGACGACTGACACTGGTGTAATGGACGCAAAGTCGACCTCTGTTCCTGCTGTTTCGGGAAGAGGGTCTATCGTGAATTGGGCCAAACAGTGTGCAGCGTGGAAAAGCGCCGACACAGATACGCCAAGCTGCTTGGACGCTGCAACGATCACGGCCGTTTCAGCCTCAGATATGGTCGTGGTGTAACGAAACGGTGGGTCCGACATGTTCAGTGGGTGCGATGCCGTCAGAGCATGACAAGGCTGGAATAGTGCCCCCAAAAAATCATCATTCAGGCAGTGACGCTCGAAAAGAAGGTAAACCGACCGTAGTACGAGCGTTCTGCTCCATAAATTCCTGGAGGAGCCCTTGTCCGGACGTCTCCCATGCCCTCGACAGACCACCCGTCGCGGTCACCGGATCGACAGGCAAATTCTGCCACTCCTCGGAGGGTTCGATGCGCACATCCATTCCTCCACCCGACATCCATGCACACATCAAGTTGAGCGCATGCAACCCCGGCGACGCATCGATGAACGTGTGGGAGCCGTGAAAGTACAACCCATATTCACGGCGCCCATCGTCAGCCGTCTTCGACGTCGTCAGCAGGTATGCCCGGAAAAGGCTGGTGGTATCCTTCCTGTCGGTGTATGGTAGCCGCCTGAAGCTGATGCCTTGGAGGAATGCGGACGCATTGAGCGATTCACCCCGATCTTCGACGGCGAGTGCAAGGTCGAGCCATGCGTCTCGGTCGGCGGACGGAGTGTACACCCAGCGTGGGGATGTGACATCTTCGACTGTGCACGCGATGATCGGGCACACGAAGCTGAGGTGATGTTGGAATCCGAGGTGAGCGTCACGCTCGGCTAGCCAAAGACGCGGAACGACGTACCGGAGCTTGTCGAGAGCGGTGCGCGCGCGCGCTCGGAGGCTGTCCGCATCCATGGAACATGTGAAGTCGACGCCGATGCAGACTTCGCCGTCACTGTGACGATCAAGGGGTGTTATGGCTATGGGATGGTGACATATGGAGAGTACACTTGCGCATCAAAGGTATTCCAATGCTTCTGCATGGAGAGCTCTGAGCCGATCATGGGTCTAAAAACAATCAGAAGGTATTATTAGCTTTCCGGCGGAGCCGCGATATGGGAAAGGCTGACCGAGTATACACAGGAGGGTTCCGACTCGTATCGAGGACCCATTTTGTCTCGAGGGAGGGGAAGCTGGCCATCTAGTGTGCTGCAAAAAACACGGTGACTGAAATTGGAGGTGAGCTCTGCGGTCCGTGAAATGGTGTATATATAACTGGTTGGTGGATCGAAGAGTCATTCAGAGTTTTGACAGCTGTCTTGGAACTGCATCAAGGCCACCCGAAGTTGCAAAGTGTCCAGACTAGGAATGTGCCCCAATCAATCGATCACATCTTCAACATTGGCTGTGCACTCTCGCCATGCGCTTTGGAGTGGAGTGAGACCCGCACAGTGACACTCGAACGGAGGCCAAATGTACATTCGACTCCGATGTTGTTAACCATGATGCGCCGGCTCATTCATATAACGGCGCATAAAGGTATTTCCGAAAGAAAGAGGTTACTCGTACAGGTCTTGGAAGGAGTTTGGAACGTACGTATGGTCCGGCTCTGAAGCTAAAAAAAAATTACGGCTGAGCCTGAGCTTTGAATGTACATCTCCGATTGAACAATCGCCCTCCGGTGCGATAATGCGACCAGACTCTCCAGGAAAACTCATTCCATCTGGACCTACGAAATGGTTACTCCACCCGCTAGTCTGAAATCTCGGGGATTCTCCAATCAGGTCGATATCGTCTTGCGTTAACGAGCGAGCAACGGCATGGATACTAGACAACATTGACATAAGCGGGACGCAAGTTCTACTCATGGAAACTGTCACGGGGCGGGCTCCACGGCCGTGATTTCTCAGAGTCTGTTATCGTCAGAACGGGCGTGCGGTAGCACCGCCGTTTCAGTAGGCTCACCTTGGTTTACCGTGCAGTCTTGTGGCGGCATAGCTTTCTGGATGCCGAGTTGCAACGCTTCCCACCCGGTCGTTCTTCACCTTGCCACATGTTCTACGCTATTCTCGCCTTGGATACCGAATGTGGTTTCTTGTTTTGCAAGACGCTGCCTCAAATGTTCGGCGGCGTGATTTTGCGGCCTGTGGTGATGTTAAACGGGTTGCATGTCCTTTCCAGGGGTAACATTGCTCTTCATCGTAGTCGTCATCACCGCTGTCGGGTATAACGATGGTATAATGTCGACGCTACTTGTCCCGGTACGTAAACTACACATCCCTTTGTATCTCACTCATTGCCAATTTTTAGGATCGGGGTCGTATTATGTCACGGTTGCGTCAAAGCGACCAATTGGGTAGTTCGGATGTCATACCATCCATGCATTCAATGCATTTTGGTCCCATGTTCAGGATTTGGTCCACCCTAATCACAGTGGAGCCGACATTTCTCCTTGGTCCTGTGAGCTATCTCAAAGCTAATGGTCGGTGAGTATAGTGACGTGCTGGTAGGTGTACGTGATCTTGCACTGCGGTTCACTGATCCACAACATATTCAGGTTAGATATAACAAAGAGACATGTTCTGGCAGTCAACCATAACATGGCTGTGAGTATACACATTTCAGTGCCCCTGGCGACAATTTGGCTTATTGGTAATGGTAGAGCTGGTGGTATCGTTCCTCAATGGTATATGGGGATTCTTGCCCGTGGCACAGATTTCAAGATTTTCATGTTACGTTGGTCAAGGTAGGACATAAAAATCGACAGAGATAGTACCGATGATCTTCCGTGTGTGGACGTTATATAATCGATCAAGACTTCTCCTTTGCGCACTCCTTGTGCTTTTCGCCTTGGAAACGATCCCTCGCCTCCTCTTTTTTTTTGCATCATGACGAGCAGGCCCGATGCTCCACCAGGCATGCTGAACACGACAGTAGCGTGTTATCGACGAGCTATATACTACTGCTCGCACCATATAGCAACCGCTGCTCAAGCGTTCAGTGCTTCAGTCTGCGCGCTCCAGTTCAGCCCGTCGTCCATAGCAACTGAATCGGCGGTCTTTATGTCAATGACGCTCGGGGTCGTGATGTGTCTGCTCGTCATCCCCCGATGCGCCAGGGGGCCGATTCTCGCCACGTTCATCGACGAGGTGTCCAACCGGGGAGAACTGGTCGGGGCGTCGGCGGTCACCACCGTGCAGCACATACCGCCGTCTCTCGGCTCATTTGTTGAACCTACGACCGCTCTATGCGCGTGATCTGCATGCCGGGCGAGCGCGGCCGCCAGCGGGATCGACGTGTGCTAGACAACCAGTTTATCAACCCAACACTAGACGAGGCAGTGCCGTCCCGCGTGTACAGGTGCACGGATATCGGCCGCCCGTTCCAGCGGAATCCCGGGGTACCGGACGACGCCGCGACTGCGAGCAGCCAAGGGGTGCCAACAGCGATATTTTTGGCATACACACGGAACGATAGTCTGGGGAGAGAGCATGGGGTCAACGTTCGACATCAACTTCCCACCCCACGTACAGCCAACATGCGCAGTCTCAGCTCATCGTGGTATATTCACGAATACGCATTTAAAAGCCACAACAAAGAGAAACATGCATCTACTTAAAGAACGAAAAAAAAAAGATGAAAGAAAAGACAAGGAAACAGTATAGGAACCATCACAAGGAAGAAATGAACCGACCGTGTCACAACGCATGACGGGCGACGTTTGCATGCGCTTCCATATGGGGAAATATATAAAAACAACACAGAAATAAAAGGAGGTAAGGGGGGAGAGATGTGTGAGACAGACATGGGGAAATTTGAGGTCCATACCACATGCAGTTTACATGTCGTTTTTAACTTTTCATTCGGCGTCGGGCTCGTGTGAACCCTCATGGAGTTTGTGATTGAAAACAAGAGTCAACGAGAATTAGATGAGTGAAAGAAGCGCAGCAAGGAGAGGATAGTAGAGATGGACGGGACGGACTGGTGCATCTCCATCATCTTGAACACACTTGCCATTCTTCCTAGACCATCCTTCCCAAAACCGCTTCTCGTACCCGAGCCCGAAACCTGCGAAAAAACCAACCACTCATTGCGACCTGCAACGCTCCGCAAAGAAACCAAGACCGACGCGGGTGGATGGCCTAGAGAAAATCCTCTGCCCTCGCACGCTTCTTTCCTCTCATTTCCTCCGGTGCAAAGCCCGATGGGGATAACGGTGCATTCGTCGGTTCCCTGGTAAAGTAATACTTGGCAGTATGAGCACGTCTCTCTTCCTATATTCGGAGATCAGCATTCATTCGTATCTCAAAGATAGGGGCGTACGGGAGAGAAATTGGCGTCTTCGTATTTGAGCTCCGTCTTCTTCTTGAATGGGGTGTTTTTTTGTTCAAAGGCTATGTTTGGAAGTACCAGTGAAGGCGGTTGGAGCCCAGAGACGGATCCAGCAGGTGGTACAGGTTTGGTGTGTGGTGCCGGAGTGGGCGTACCGCTGCCCATGATAGGCGTGGTAGGTGTTCTAACTCCATTAATACCGGATGGAGGAAGAGGGGAACCGGCGGAGACAAACGTCGGAGGCGGCCCGAGTGGTGGACGGGACATGCCTGGCTGGAAGGGGGGCGTACCTTGAGGGACCATACCAGGTGGAGGCATGATGCCTGGAGGGGGCATTGAGAACCCGGGTGGCAGAGGCCTAGCATATCATCACATTACACGAATACACGAGGCGGAAAATGATTGTCAGCATCAATCACACAAGATCAAGACAAACCTTGCAGGCGAAGTGTGGACTTACCCAGGAGGCAGACCGGGTAGGCCAGGTACACCGGGAAAGGGAGGACGGAATGGGGGTGGCGCACCTGGGAATGCACCTGATGGGGGTGCACCACCTGGAGGAACGAACGTAGCGGGAGGCGCACCTGGAACCAGGCCAGGGGGTGGTGAGACTCCCATCGGGGTTGCTGGCATAACGGGCATAGGAGGTGCCGCATACGCCTGGGGAGGTGCGCCATATACGGCTCCCCCTTCGGACGCACTTGGCGCAGCCGCAGGAGCATCGCCCGAGCTGGCGCCCATGAGTGCCTTGTGAGCCTCGAGTTGCGCACGCAGTTCATCCTCTGACAAGGGCTTGTTCGTCACTTTGGGTCGTTTGGCCTGGGGTTGAGATATTGAGCCTGCAGCGAGGCCGAGTTCTATCTCCTTGCGGCGCTTATAGTCTGCAATGTCGGGTGCGGGGATACCCTCCATGCCAAAGATTTCGACTTCATAGCCATCACGACCAGGAAGGGCGTTCTCAATTCGCGGAAGGCTGGAAGTAGATGTCAGATCGGCAACACATCGAGGAGAAAAGGACGGCAAACTTTTCCGGTTCGAGTTTGTGCACTTGTTGAATGTGAACCGCAAGACCTCCTGCGGTGTTCAAGCGACGAGGACACATGTTGCACTTGAAGTGCTTTGCCTTTTGGTGCTGCATGAGGACTTGTTCGACACGGGTCAGCACAATACCCAAGTGTACGACCGAAACATACCCTTCTCGTCCTCGAATTCGCGTTCGCAATACCAGCACCATGGCCGGATGACCTAGGGATGGTGGGTTAAGCCACTAGCCAACGAGTGCCGTGAAGCGTGCGCACCTGCTTGTTCTTTTTCTTCGCCATTGGGTCGTAGTGGTGAGCAGAGGAAGAGAAGCGGAACAAGGAAACTTTTTACACTTCGGTCTAGCCCGTGGGAATCAGAGAATGACATTGGCACGTGACTTGTTAACCCCCTCCGTTGATTATGTAATTAAGTGTTTGTTCGTCCTTTTCTTGCTCATCGTTTACCTCGACGTCGGCCAGTCGCTCGTCGTCGCCGCGCACGTTCTCGAGACCCATTTCGACAGTGACGAGGCAGTTTTCGACATGCCCACAGCAATGAACGGTATAACTGCAGCCTCTGCTACAACCACAAAGGCCATTAAATCCAAAAACCAGCTGCGCCGTGCCAAAGCAAAACAGAAGAGGGCCGACGCTGCCTCGGATCAGACCACGCCCGTGAGTTTGTCTCCGCTTCATCAGCAACACCGACCCAGTGTTGTCCGCAGGAACCCAATGGCGCTGCCTCGAACGGAGACGTCGTCGTGAAGAGGGAGCACGCGGTGCACTTTAATGACAATGTCGAGTACGTGGTTGAACAGCTGGATGTCAAAGACCCGGCCCTCGAGGCCTTTTCCGACATCTTTGCAAAGTTCCAGA
Source organism: Heimioporus aff. retisporus (assembly GCA_038094615.1). NCBI lineage: Eukaryota > Fungi > Basidiomycota > Agaricomycetes > Boletales > Boletaceae > Heimioporus > Heimioporus aff. retisporus. The sequence continues at coordinate 10,019 of JBBPUI010000331.1, forward strand.
CTGTTGCTGACCCCGCCGAGGTGCGTCTCCATGCTGTTTCCCGCAACATCGCCACCCTGACCGCCCACGCGTCGTGTCCAGGCCAAGAGTACCGAACCTACGAAGGGCGAAGTCATTTACTCGGACGACGATATGGCATCCGAGGCTGGTTCCGACGATTCGGACGCCCCCAAACAGCCGCTGTCGAAGAAGAAGAAGCGCAAACTTTCCCGTCTGACCATCGCCGAACTGAAGCAGCTCGTTCCGAAACCTGAAGCGGTCGAATGGACGGACCCTTCCGCCGCAGACCCAAGATTGCTCCTACATCTCAAGTGTTATAGGAACACGGTTCCTATTCCCGCCCACTGGAGCGCCAAGAGGGACTATCTCCAAGGGAAGAGAGGTATCGAGAAACCACCATTCCAATTGCCCGCATATATTGCAGATACCGGTATCGCCACGATGAGGGACGCAATCAAAGAAAAGGAAGCAAACATGTCGCTCAAAGCAAAAACGAGGGAACGGGTTCAACCCAAGATGGGAAAGATGGACATCGACTATCAGAAGTTGCATGATGCATTCTTCAAGTTTGCAACAAAACCTGTGGTGACGGGATTCGGAGAAATGTAAGTGGATTCAAAGTTCCCACTATCGATCTGGACATGTTGCACAGGTACTATGAGGGAAAAGAATTCGAAACATCATTAAAGGAGAAGCGGCCAGGCGACTTGTCACCCGAACTCGTGGAAGCCTTGTCTATCCCACCCCTAGCACCTCCGCCGTGGCTCATTAGCATGCAACGATTTGGTCCTCCACCGAGTTACCCGACGCTACGCATACCTGGATTAAATGCACCCATACCGGAAGGCGCACAGTGGGGTTTCCATCCGGGTGGGTGGGGAAAGCCACCCCTGGATGAATACAACCGACCTTTGTATGGTGATGTCTTTGGTGTACTACCCAAAGTCAGTGATGTCAATGTGCGTATGATGGAGTAATGGTCGAGTGTTGTTTATTCACGTGATTCATTTCCCGCAGCTTGGCGAACCTATCGACAAGAACCTTTGGGGTGAACTAGAGCCTGAAGAGGGTGAGCCCCGTTTTCCACGAGACCTCGTGCCCGATCGTGTTCACTGACCGGTTTGCAGAAGAGGAGGTGGAAGAGGAGGAAGAATCCGAGTCGGAAGCAGAGGAAGTGCCCGAGGTTGCTGCGCCTGCGGATGGCTTGCAGACACCATCCGGTCTGGAAACGCCCTCAGGCCTCACGTCTGTGGTATCGACTGTTGCGGGTGGTCTAGAGACGCCCGATTTCCTGGAGCTGCGGAAGACGGCATCGACGAGGGACAGAGACGAGGACGCGGGACCACGGTCATTGTACCAGGTTGTGCCAGAGAAACAGACGGCAGTGCGGGGTCTCATGGGAAGCGAACGCGGATACGATATTGCAGCGGTCGCTGGAGCGACCGGAGCGCCGATACCCGTCTTGGGAGACGAAAGGGGCACCAAGGTACGTAAATACGCGTATCTGCGATCTTGTGTACTAAAAACGCATTTTAGCGGAAGGTAAACGGCGTGGAGGTCTCGTTGGATGCTTCTGAGCTGGAGGGGCTGTCGGAAGAAGAGCTCCGCCGCAAGTACGAACAGCACTCGCGTGGGTCTGCCGGTGTTGTCGGATCAAAGGAAGACTTTTCGGATATGGTGGCCAAAGAGATGGCGAAGAAGAAGCAAAAGATGGACAAGGAGCGCGAAATGAAAAAAGGCAAAGAGTTCAAGTTCTGACAGGTTTTAATGGTACAGTTAGTTCTGCGATACGATACGGCGCTATCTTATTTTGCCTTGAATTCTGTATGTCGTGGCACCTGAGCTTAGCGGGCTGTGTTGCGTGAGGCTATGCTATTTTGACAGTATTGATAGATCTACGACCAGGGACTTGGATGTTGACGTTGACCAACCCAATGGACGCCTGAGGCCAACACCAAGCACACGCGGCGACGACGTTCCGAAACGCTCACCATCAATCACAGTAATACGTATTTGACCGCCAGCACTGGACCGCCCGTCCATCCGACCCTCGTGCTGCTTGTTCGCTGTGTCGTAACGCTCCTCGTCTCTTTTTTTCTACCACCTCGACTCCCCCCGTCCCAAGAGAGCCGAACCTCTGACTCTGAAGAACAATGTCCAACGTGAGGATGTACGCAAAGTTTCTTCGAAATCCTGGTCAGGCTCGACTCACACGGCTTTACGATAAGTGCCCTCCAACCACCCCCGAACGTCGACTTTGTCGTTGGTGCGTGCACGCCGGTCCGCTTCTCTTCTCTTCGCAGGCTGACGTTCTCGATGGCGGTTTGCAATGGCGAAACAATGTTTTTTTTTTTAATTATAATCATCTTGGCACGTGTGTTCCGCATTGGCGACGATGTGCAGGCTATCCTGGAATTCCACCTGGCGCAAGAGACCGACCACAGGCAGCCGTGAAAGGTGTACGTCGTCCTTTTCTCGGGCACTCTGCACCCGCTCCTGACCTACTTGTCCTTATTTTCTGCCTCATTTCCAAAATGTGTCCGACGTCATCATTTTTCCGCCAATTTTCAAATTTCTTGCACCCCGACCACCAATGGTGACCAAACCTCTCGCCGGAACCCTTGTCCCGCCATGCCAGGCCGTCGAGGTTCGCGTGGGGCCCGCAGGCGCCAAAGCCAAGTGGGTCCGCGTCGAGCTCAAAAAGATCGAGACCCTTCCCGGCGGCGGTCAAGCCAACTCCTACTTTGACCATGTCGGCCCCAGCCCCATCTCACTGTGGCAGTCAAGCGAAGACTACTCGGTGCTCCAGTCTGTGCGTCATCATGTCTTGCCCCCTGGCTATGTGATTAATGAAGTCGGGTTGATAGCAAGATCTCCCGTTTTTGATTCGCATTCCCGAGTCCATACCGCCTAGCATTGCATTGGAGAGGGGCGGTACGTCATATTACCCTGTGGTTTCTCTGCCATGGCACTGAGATCGTTTTGGTAGCTGGCATTCGATACGAGCTTGTGGCGACCGTCTGTACGCTTGGCCAAAAGTGAGTCCTCTTCCCAAAAATATCCCCTCCGTGCCTTATTCCTCCCAGGAGTTTCTTCCGCCGCCGCAAAACGGCCGTGATATCACAAGCAACGACGATCATCATCGACAAACATGAACTACACTCTACCTGGCCCGTCTACTCCCAACCCGAATCACGCACCGTACACCAAGACGGCGTCCACCTCACAGTCGAGCGCAGCCGGACCTGCTATGGACCAGGCGATCGCGTTTATATCATGGCTATCCTCAAATCTGACGCCGTCCACCCCGTCGCACTTCGTGGGTTCGAATTCACCCTCAAGGAAACGACCATCTTCCGCGCAAGCCCCCAGGCATCACCGAAACGAAGCGGCCCCCAAGCCAAGGTCGCCAACATTGGCGAGCAAAAAGTCCCACTGAGCGTGACGCTCTTCAACGGCACCCAACACAAGGCCGAGTTGGGGTGTCTCATCCCCAATACCCATACGACGACGACGTTGAACGCGGCACGACATATCGATATCACGTACGTGATTGTCGTCAGGGCATGGATTGGCTCAATGCAGAGCGTGACGATGGAACTGCCTGTCATTGTGTCAAATTGGCCTCGGTAAGCAGGGTCGACCACGTTTTCCGAGGCTCGAGCTGATCGGGTGTGTAGGAACGTATCGGAAGAGGCGGTTAGGTACAGTGTTTACGTTGTCGTTCTTGACGTTTTGCGCTAATTGAACTTGCAGGCGCATCGGCTATGCACACAGTTTATGTGGCACCTCGCCATCGAGTCCCGCTACCGTACCCGTCACGACACCCACTATTCGACCCATGACGGCCGAGTCCTACCTCCAAAACCCGATCAACCGTCTCTCTGGCGTGAACGAATTTGGCGTCAACCCGCGCTCTCCTCTCACGCAGCCCAAGCAGTACAACACCGCACCGACGGGCCTCAATGGATCTGCCAACTTGGATGGGAGCGAGCTTGGTCTTGTAACCGGATCTGGTCCCCGCAATGCGGGAACGGTTGATCATCCAGGGTTTGGCTCCTCGACCCGACCCGGTTCCCGAGGTGGTCTGGGCGGTATTCAAGAAGATGCTATATTTGGAGGTGCAGACGGTTCCCAAAGCGTTGCGGAGCCGCGCACGGTGGTTGGTCGAAGACGAGGGAGCGCGAACGCGCATCCGCAGAATAGGTTGACGATCACGAACATTAGCGAGAAGGATGCCGAGGATGGGATTACGCCTCAAGCTATTCGATCAGGACGACCGACGACGCCGACGCGCGCTGGGCAAAAGCCGTGGCCGACTGCTGCCAATGAGAAGCAAATGTTGTACGAAAAAGCTGTCGAACGAGTGAAGGTGATACAAGGAGCCGCTGCAATGGGGAACGATCCTGTAACGAATGACGTGTGTCTTCTTTTTTCTCGTTTGGTCTTCCTGTTCGTTGATAGTGAATTAGATCCCGACGGGTAGCACTTCTACCCCCGCCCCATCCAAGAAACCGCCGACCAGATGGCCGTCAGCGCACAACGAAAAGGAACGCTTGTACGAAGAGGCGCAGAAAACCGCCAAACGTACCCAGGCATATGGCGTTTCCTCCCCATCTCTGCACAGCCGCACCAGCTCCGATGCTAATTCTCCCCCGCCCCGCGACAAGCCGGTTTCCTCAGGTGCTGCCGCTGGTCCCGCTGTCTCCACAGGCGAAGCCTTGTACCAACATGCCGTCTCGTCTATTTCCTCCAAGAGCAACAACAGTCCCAACTCTGGCGTGTCAAATCGCCGTGGCACCCCGCCATCGCCGCCCTCCTCGGTGCCCCGCATGCCGCACTACCCCACTGCCGAAGAAGAAAAGGCAGCGCTGAAACGCTACCACGAAGCCAAGCTCGCCGTCGACCGGAATCAATACACCCATTTCTCGTCGAGGGAGGGCTCGTCGAGCGCGCCGGTGTCGTACGACGTGCTGTACCCACAGGGGGACGGACCGAGCGAGGCAGGCGGGTCGGATATGCCGCCGCCGTTTGACGTTGGAGGGAGTGGTGGACAACCGTCATATCTGAACGAAAAAGAGCGTTTAAGAAGGCAGTTCGAGGCACAGGATGCGGCTGCGCTGGCTTCCCAGGCGCAGACACAGACGCCAATACCGCTACAGGATTCCCCAACCTATACGGTCGATGCGCCGGCGTATGCGGGGCCGCCAATCCAGGACGAGAACGCGGGTTTGTCGGAAAAGGAGATTTTGAGAAGGCGGCTCGACGAGCAGGAGAGGGTTGCACTGTTGTTACAGCAACAGCAGCAACAGCAACAGCAACAGCAGGAATTGTTGCAACGACAACAATCACGACTACGGCAGCAGCAGCAGGTGGACCTCGACAGCCCGGTTCCCTCCCAAACCCCGACGCCACCGCGCATCAATGGTGCACGCGCCCCGCCCGTCCCGCCGATGCTGAACGGCTTCAAGCCACTGACGGCGGCCGAGGAAAAGGCACAGTTGCGCGCAAAGTATGTGGCGGAGGAGCAAGGGCAGGCGAATGGCCATGTACCCGATGCGTTCCCTACGTCCCAGCTTGAGTCTGAGCCTACACCGGCCCCACGCCACCCCTATGCCACGGCGGTACCCCGGGCCGAGACGCCGTCGCCACCGCCACTCTTGCCCCGACCGCCCGTCGAGTACATCCAGGAGACACAAGAAGTAGACATATTCGGTCGCCGGTACTACGATCATTTGGGCGATGCCGGTCCGAGCGCGAACGCGGGCGCGTCGAGTACGAGCATGTTGGCACACTCGTCTTCCTCGCGGAGGAATACGAGGGCGAATCCCCAACTCGACATACGCCCATTTTCGCCGTTTGACATCAATGGCGGGCTGGGGTATGAGGGACGTGGAATGGGCATGCGGATTGTGTCACCGACGCCGGTGCATGGGGTCAGGTCGCCGCCGCCGCCGTCTGTGCCGCCCGCTGGGCAGTATTAAGTCGCGTTTCGTTTCCTTTTTCCTTTTGTTCACGATATTTCATTAACGTATTATGCCCTTTCCTCTCTCTCTCTTCCATTGATATCCCCGACAACACGATCGCCAGCGTTCTTTTTTTTCCTACATCAACTTTTTGAGCATATGTTTATCCATTCTCGATCTTTTTTTTTTCTTCTTTCCTCTCAAGCATTTCCCGGGCAACCTACTGACGTGTCCGCGCATCACCTTTCAGCCCTTGTTCTTCACGTTGGATACTCGCAAGTTACTCCATCTTTTTTAGTTGCATCCTACGGATCGCCTTTTTTTTTTTGCTTTATATACGAATTCCTATAGGCTTCTAAGTCGTGTTGTAATGTCGGTCGGCGTATTGATTATTGAACTGCTCGTGTTCGTATACAGTGATCCGTCCTCATTCGTGTCACGGAACTTTTGGGGGCACATCACAACACAACAGCTTCATATCATGCTCACACCCTTCACTCTCATAAAGGGTTAGTGCCATAGAAAGATACCTCGGAAATTTTGTAGCGATTTTTGCAATTGTATCCGAGCTATGGACACGCTTTGAAGTAAGCGCCGGACATTAACTAAACACCATTTGCATCAGACGAGAACTGCTAACGGTCATTTTTCAAAGACTCGCAGTCCTCGATCCTTACCGAGCCATGGTCACCTCTTCTGATACCCCGGTGCCGGAGCGTGAAATTATCCCACACAGACACCTTTTCCATTGTTACGTCTATCAGTTCCACTTGATGCTGTTCGCCACGGACATTCAGCGGATGGTAAGTGACGATCGACAGTACTTTTCCTTTGAATATTGACCCGTGTTTAGCTCGGCGAAATAATCAGGTTGGAGACTGAGAGAGAAACGCCCAGACTGTGGCTCCCCAGGATGCCTTGGTCCAAATTGGTGCACCAAAAATCATGGGAACCATCCGAGATCGTAGAGAAAGATGATGACGAGAATCCGGGTATGCTTTTCTGGTCATTTACATACTATGCCCATAACTCTGTTCTCGACGGTTTCTAGATATTATTCCTGGCCTGGATCCAGCTTCACAAATGGACCTGGGAAGAGCGGTTCGACGAGATCCTGATGCATTACCTCCCAGAAATGCACTGGAAAGACGATGAACTGGGTCTACTATACCGCTACACAGTTAGGAGAGGGAAACGTCCTCTATGCGCTCAAGGGTGGTATATTGTCGAGTAAGGCGTTCGGTTTTTTTTTTTTTGTTCATAGATGCTGAGAGGGCCGTAGTCCTTTTAACGTTACCGTCGTTCCTCAAGTCCTCTGCAGAATTCGCATACAGTACGTGCTTTGACACTTTGCCCCACACTAGCTCGCGATGAACACCAAGAGAATAAATTTGTATGGACTGTGTGAGTTTCTAGCATCTCAGTTGCAATACTTGGGTATCTGAACACAACTAGCATTATGGGTCAACTTACTCTCGCTCGATTCCGTGGGGACACTACCGTTGGTCTCTTTACGTGGTCACTTAGCACCTTCGTTGGTGGAATCCTTGGGATGGTGATGTGGTTCGTCTTAATGTGACTCTACACGCATGACATCACCTGATAGTTCTAACTAGGTATATATCAGCAGGTTCTGGCCACGGAAATGCCTTTGGTTTGGCAGCTGTTTGTTTTGTCTGTTTCCCTGTCATTTTCTTCCTTCACCTCTACTGGCCTGTTCCGCCGATGACCAACTTTATCATATGGGTAACGGTTGCCTTGGTATGTTTTTGAAACGATCCTGCATGTTCGCGTCTTGACTGATATTAAAGGTTATTGGATACTCGTACCAAGATACACGTATTGCAAAATCGCCGTTCAGCGTTCGCGAGCGGCGAAGTCTCCTGAACGCTGTGATGCGCGAACACGTTACGGCAGGTGGTAACAGGTTTACCAGCGCAGTTCCTCTGCGACGTGACTAAACCTAGCGTTGTGATTGGGTCCAAAGGTTGATCGTAGGGTGTAGGACGTGTCCCATGAAGGCCGTTCCCCAACGCTGAGAATTGTTCGCACAATAATTTAGTCATGCAATGTATGCTTGACTTCAGATCTCCTCGCCGATACATGGAACATGGTGGAGGTATGCCTTATCTCCGTTCGGCCGACCCTATCAAGGAAGAAACGCTCGTCGTTGGCAGACGTAAGGAATGCAACCTTTCGATCCCGTTTTCTTTACAGAAGCAGAATTTATGTACAAAGCTCGCCTTGCCTGTTAGCCATCGCGAACAAACTTTGGCCTAATACTATCAGGCTTATTTTCACTGGCTCCATCATTGCTGACATCACGGGTACGCATCTATTGTACGACTGCCGTGCTGTGCCAGATCAATACCACCAGCACCACATCCATCCTCTACCATCGATTCACACATGGAGGAAGGAAGCACACAGCCCTGGTTGCTTTAATGAACTCACTCTATTCACGTCTTCCAACACCGCATACACGAAACATTCGCTGGCACATTGTTTCCGCACTCATGCCTCCTTTGCTCGCATTCACGTCATCGATTCGCACATATCACCACGTCGACATGTGTCCTCATTTTCATCCGAGGTGGTATTCCCATCAGCTCGACGACTGTAGTATAGGCGCCCTTGGCAGAACTTTTTCGTGGCTCCCACCCATCGACAGACCTGGGCGAATACATAGCAACCTGGCCATATTCAGCTCTCCGACCGTGGGAGCACCCGCTAAAAGAGGAATATGATTTGCCTGCTATGCCAGTCACGAGGAAAACAAGACAGCCATTTCTGCGGAAACAACACCAAGCCCGACGGTCGTCAGCACGAAAATGGGCAACAGGTTCCAGAAGGCAAAGGTCGTTTGCTTCACGCGGATCCCTTTCTGCTTCATGATGGATTGCCACAGCAAACCGGCGAGCGAAGCCGAGAACGTGAAGCTTATAGCGCCAACGTTAGATGCCACCGCAAGCGCGATCGCGGCGGCCCGATTCGAGTCGTACGGAAGGGCGGCTGCGCGCACGACCTGCGTGAGAAGGATGGTGGCGCCTATGTTGGTACCCGATATGTTGCACAGGAAGACGCCAAGAACGCCGATCAACCAGATCGTAGAGTGGACTTGTTTGTGAGACGCCCGGACGAGCCAATCGCCAAATATGTTCACCCATCCTTGGTGGTTGAGTGCCTCGACGAGGATGAATTGGGAAAACGAGTATGGCACAAGGCCAATGGGTAGTCGGGGAAGCGCAGTCATGACTGTTGGGAAGCGTTTGAATAGTCTAGCTTGGAGACCGTCCATGTATGACCGACACCACTTGAAAAAAGGGCTGGACATCAGAGTCGGCTCGCGGTCAATTCCTTCGGAGTCAAACTTGCGAGACTGCTTCTCTACTCCTCCCACACCACGTTTGGTTTCCGCTCCAGGAGCAGAATCAAGGTGACTGTTGACCATTGGATCTGCTTTCAGCTCCATCTTTGGGGTTCCAAGCTTGGAGTCAACGGGAGTTGAATCAGGAGTAGGGATCGATGGAGATCGAACCTCGAGCTCAGTGGATGAGACAGGATCGGATCGTTCTACTTTCTCAGGTGCGGAACCCTCATGAGACTCCTCTTCTACTTCTTCCACAACCTCAGGAAGCCCGATCGGAATGTTACGGGCGAGGCGATAAGAATCCCAGGCAAGATCGAATAGAAATTTGCAGACGGCGAAAGGTAGACTAATCATCCAGACCTCAATTCCAAAGAAACTGACCACGAGGCAAAGAATGAGCGTTGAACCAAGCATAAAACTGCCGACACCGGCAGCAACAGGATCCCGTAGGGCCTTCCAGGGGTCTAGATGGGTCGCGCGGGTTAATCTCCGTGGGACTCGCTTGCGATATTGGAATGCCAGTGCAACGAAGCAGAAGATGCTGCAAGCAACGAAGGGAAGGATGGTATATGCTGTGTATGCGGCGTTATTAATGTTGAAACCCTCACAAATGACTACCTGTATGTATACCTGTGAATATAGGTTTGCGATGGGTGAGAAACACATACATTTGTGATATTGCCAACAAAGAGGACCATACTAGCAGTGTTCGCAGCAGCAAATTCGGCCATGACCCATGCGAGCGGGTCAAGATTTGCAACTTGTGTATAATAGACAAGAAATGGCGTTCCGGATAGGATGATCGGGTCGTTCCCAAGAAGAATACCGACAACGCTGAGCAGAATGTAGAAGTACAGATAAAGCTTCCATCCGTTGTTTCCGCCCTGCCTGCTAACCCAGTAAGCTGCCGCTCGAAGGGCACCAGAGATGTCGAGCGTGATGGCCATGTAAGCAAGGGAAATAAACAAGATGAGGATGTTGTAGGGTTTGACCCCCTCGGTTCCTACAATACCGTTGCGAATAACAGTGGGGTCCAAGCATTGAGCCGCCCACAGGATTAAAATGGTGATAATAGGCGCGGTACTGAGGTTGAGCGATATCTTGGGAAAAGGCCGTGGAGTGGGTATTGAAACTGGACGAATAACGCAGAAGATGGAGAAAACGAAAAGGATCAAGGTCGCGATGGCATATCCTGAGACCATGACGGGCGTTTTTCAGGGTGAATTACAGGGCACCTTGGGGTGGTAAGGGCAAGTTTTAATGGTCCAGTCGATACACGAGGCAAACACCCACCACGACGAATAATGAAAAAGAAAACTTGTGCGACAGCTGGCAAAACTCAACGGGAGCGGTCACCTGGCAAACCTATGCAGTGTGGAGCGTTACGATTCGGTTCGGAAGTTGACTTTACTCACTCGTCTGACATGACCTGCGTATTTAACTTTTTTTTCAAGTCTCCAGTTATGTCGCATTTCACTTGGAATTTCTCTAGAGAACATGATCCCAGGGGTGATGACTCAATGCTTACAAACCACCGACTGCGATAGTGGCAATCAGTGAGGTTACGTGCGAAAAGAAAGACGGAAATATACATTTGTGAGTACCCTTCAGGTAGAATCTTACTAAGCATGGCATTGAACATTCGTTAGCTTCCAAAGTTCTTTGTTCCACCTAACATCGTCTTGAGGAGCTGAGCGAGCCGTCCGGAGTTCATCTCACATGTATATACATCAAGGAGCCGTGTCTTTTCTCGAGATGGGACTGTCGTTTACACCACCATGCCATGCTCGTGGGTAGCTGCAGTGCAAAAGAGCATACCAGTAAGTCGCCGCACACTCATGTCGACCGTCTGGAGAGTGTTCATGCCCAGGAGCCAATACGCCTCGACACACTTGCAGTGTCAACCGCAAGATACTGGTCAGTGCTTGTGCCTATTTGAGCGAGATATACATGAGGTTATCTTTGCATAAAGTGTGATCGGTCTCTTTTCATATGCTGTGTTTTAAGGTAAACATGACTCGCGTCAAATGTGACCGGTTTTCGCTCGGCATGCCTCCCTTATGATTTGGGGCTTTCGTACAGGAAGCAATACCGGGTGGTGTTGGAACACCTGGGACCGAGAACAGGGAACCCAGGTAAGAGACTCCCGACGAGTAGTCAGGCAACATATTTGCCAAACCGTGAATCTATTGACTTGGAAAGAGGTACTCAGTATTTCAGACTCCCTGAAAGCCGTCCGATTGCCCACCAATGGAAGGCTTCCTGAGTAAGTGTTGGTAAGTTTTCAGCTCGACGAAAAAGGGAGTGCGAGTTGACTGGCAGGTTATCCTCGACATTGATTGACCAGATCGTGACGGGGAAGCAGACTGACATGGTCTGGTGCCTATGGTGGAAAACATACACACAGGCTAGGGTATAAGCGACACCAGGTTAAACGCTCAACTGTCCGATGGCAGACGAATCGTCGATCCAGTGATGCGATATATATCATAGACAACCGTACACGTCCGACGTGAAACCCCCAAAAGGCGGCGCCGGTGAGCAACATGTTGTGGGTATTACTTGCTTACCACAGCAGCAACTGAGCACTAGTTTATAGTGAAGAGCATGTCTTACAGTGGCTAAATGCACCATACACCTCATAAAATAAATTGTGTAAGTGGAAAACACGTATGTTATTATCGTGTTGAAACTTGATGCAAACGAGGGTGCTGACGCAAATGGGAGTAGATCACTGTAGATCGTTGATGTCATGCAGCGCTCGGATCCACGGACAAAAAAAGTTACAAGGTAAGCATACACTTCAGATCAGCTGCTCTCGGTCGTTTCATCCCTACATTTATGTCGCTCTATGCCTCGCTGACACGCTCGCCAGGTCCCAGCAGAGGGATCTTGAACCCACCGCAAAGGTCCATCACGCCCTGGGGATCATACTTTTTCTTCAACTTGCTCAGCTTCGGCAAGTGCTCCCGATACAACGCCTCCGCGGTCGTCCCCTCGGCCAACGACGTGCTGATGAACCAAGGCAACTTCGCTGCGCCAGACTGCAGTTCGTGCACCGCCCCGCGGAGTCGCTTGAGCGTCGTCTGCATGCTCTCCACCCAAAACTTGTCGTTCATCCTGTTCTCCCACGTGTAGTACACGATGATGGGGCAGTTGGGCGCGCCGCGGTGATGCGGCCACGCAGACGGGGTAGCGTGGTCGAACATGGCGGCGGTGAACGGCCAGAAGCTGATCACCGCACGGCGACCGCCGTGGGTGTGGATGTCCTTGGCTGCTTCCTGCCATGGTGGGGACGGACGTGAGCGGCGTCTTTTTTTTGTGGGGGGGAGGGGGCACAAAACACGTACGGCTGACTGGGCTTCGATCTCGGAAATGACGTCGGGCGTGAATTTGTCGACCATGACGTTACCCCAGCGACCGCTGCAGGCAGTGAATCGCGGCACGCGATTGAAAGTGGGGGGACGCACCGCGGAAATTGGCTTATGCCGGCCATGGGCCGTGTGGGCGGTTTTTCCCATGAAGTTACTGGCTGGAAAGACAATTTGTCACTGACAGGTTGGTTGATCGACTGGAGCTGTCCGCTATGAACATGGAACTGAATGACAAGGTGCACTGGCGGTGTGTGCGGCATACCTCTTCAACACATTCAAGCTGAGTTGAGTAGCATCGCCTTGGAGCTCTGGGTGCGCCAGATATTCCGGGAGTTCACTCAGATCGTACGTCTCATTGTCCCACGAGCGGCGCGCGTCGGCCATGTAGAAGGGGGTCGTCAACGCCGCCGTAGGCGCATTAGCCTGGGCACCGGAGGGGCGCGTTCCAGGGGGGGGTAAATCATCACCGTAGTTGTCAATCGTATGTTCGATCGCTCTCAGTTCCTTGAAAGGGTCTTCGGCGGGGAAGGTACCATCATAGACGCAGTGTACGGTCAATTGTTTCTGCAGAACGCATGGTCAAAACACAGGAGAGCCCGGACGACCAGAACGGACCTCGATCCCTTCGGGATTGTTGTGGTATCTGAATGCAGCTTCCAGGTTAGCTCTTTTGTCGGTTTTTTCGACAAAGTTAGCGAGTGCGAGTTTGACTTTGTCGTAATGTTTTTTATAAGTGAGTTGGAAATCCTAGGTGTGCGCACACATGGGAAAACATCCATGTAGGAGTATGGGAGATCGACATACATAGTATTTCCCCTGATCATGTGCTTTGAGCGTGAACTCGGTAATGATACCAAAGTTATTGCCTCCACCCTGATACAGACTCAGCAAAGGCCATCTAGCAAATAGTTTCGTACCTTGATTGCGAAAAACAAGTCCTCGTTCTTCGTTGCGCTCACCTCCTCCAAGCTCCCATTCGGGAGAACGATCTTGGCGCTCTCGATATTGTCGACACCCAAACCATACTGACTGGTCTTGGCCGAATAACCACCGCCGAGCATCCAGCCTGTCACGCCAACTCCTGCGAGACCGGAGCCACCGACGATATTGAGTTTGTGAGGGGCCAATGCGCGGTATAACTCTTCGAAGAGACAGCCAGCGCCGACACTGACAAGTTTCTCCTCGGGACGGACGATGATCTTGTTGAATCGAATGAGGTAAATTTGAACGCCGTTTGTGGAGCTAAACCCAGGGTTCGTGGAATGCCCACCGCATTTGACCTACAATTGAATGAGAACAGTCAGGTGAGTTGTGACCTTGACGGAGAAAAGGGACTAAGACTTGCCCCAAAGGGAACACGGGTCTCTGCAATGACCTTGACCTAGCACGTCACTTGTTAGATACACTGCCTTTCGCGAATGATCCGTACTTACAATCGATTGCAAATCGCTTTCTGATCCGGGCTGGACAGCGCAAGCTGATATCTCTGTGCTACTG